>CABFWB010004763.1:0-13908 GCA_902151455.1 Timema bartmani | reverse complement strand
TCCCCCCCCCCAAGGGAACAAGACTCGGCCTGTCAGCGCCGCATACAATCTTTGCCAGAGCTGTAACGTCTCATTGTACAAAGCGCGACATCAAAGGTTTTCGTACACGTTCACTTAGTTCTATTCATTGAACATAAAAATAAAGTTTGAAGATAAGTGTTACTCTCAAAGAAACCTGTCCTTTCGTTCCGACTAAGTAGATCTTTACTTTACAACGCCACCGGTTTAATTGGAGGACATGTGATTAACTACTGGTTTCATCCTATTATCACAGAGTAGATGTAGGAAAAACAAAAACAAATCAATTCAATCCAAACTATAAGCTCAACAAAGACTCCTTTAGAGTATCACGCAAAGTGAGGTAATAATATAATTTTCTTATCTTGAGGACAAGAGGTCTAAAGGTATTGATTGAACCCTCCCGCTTCGCTGATCGCAAGCGTTTTAGACAGGTGTGCCTCGAGAGTTGAGGAAAAGGCCGAAAAAAGTGAGAAAGAATAGAAGAAATAATCATCAAGGTAAATTTTTCATAAAAGAACATGAATAATCAATGATCTAGCCCAGAGATTTTAATTTTAGCTATTGAACTTTTAATTCTAAACACAATCTTAGGGCCAGTTTTATAGTCGGGCTTAGTACGCCTCAAGTACGGTGCTATAAAAGATACATTACATCCAAGTAAGCTCGAATGGAATGGGGCAGTTTCATATGCAAATGTCCCATTCCATTCGAGTTTAGGAAGATTCGACTGTATTTAATACTAGATCTTGAATAAGAAATATTTATTTTCTAAGTCTCTAATCTTAAGTTACGCTTATTTAAAATTCATATGTTTAGAATGTTTTCTAAACTGTCATGTATTTAGTATAGCGCCGCACCTGAAGCGTACTAAGTCCGAGTATGAAACTGGCCCTGAATACTTTATTTTTAGTGATAAAATCTCTACTTTAAAAAAACTGACGGTGGCTTTAGCAATTTAGCGCCTTTTTCAGAGTACCATGAAATAAAAAAATCCTTGTCTAGGGCGTCCTTCTCCCAATAGACTTGTTTGTTGATGACAGAAAAATCGGGGTTCAAATCCAGGTAAGGTGTATTGTGGGTGATTTTTCCTAGACGGTTTCCCACTCTTCCATTACACATATGCTGATATATTCCCTTTCAACTCTGCTTTTCTCCACACTACTCCATTAGTGACATCTAATTCACTGTGATGTAGCGTATCAAGGGGGAAGCATCTCATCTAACGGCCCAAAATGTTGGCACCAATTCTCAGCCAAACGGAAAGTAACCGGGCCTTAAACAAACAACCGGTATCTTCGCCAGTAAATAACTTGAGCCGACATCACACGGTTTGGGCAGATGGTTCTCTACACCTTCCCCATCGACTAAAACGAGGATATTTCTTTACTAGAATTATGCGCCCATTTGCTCACGACATGACAAAAAGGTGATGGGTGATTTTGGCAACAGATCAAAATATAAATACGATTGACATCAAGATGAAATAGTTGCTCTTAAGTGGAAAATAGGACCACACCTGACAATTCTATTTTTCCCCTTAGAAAAAAAGTTGAAAAAATAACGATTTCTCGGGCATTTTTTTGCAAGAATTTCTCTTACTTGACTTTATTTACGGTGCCGAATCACTTTAATTATTTCTAAGAATGACGGAAATAAAATATTACACCGCTACTTCGATATTTTCGTGAGTGCAGGAGGAGGAGGCCATTTACTAAACATACCCCGCCACCGGCTGGAAACAGTTCATGGTGATGAGGACTTCGACATTTCACAACAACAAACTAAATCGGCAGCTCCATGAAAAAGTTGCATAGCCACGTATTCTGAAGATTATAAGTCATGTTTTAATGGGGTCACAACATTAAATAATAAAAAAAGTTTTAAAACTTTAACATAAAATTTAAACTTTTTAACTAGTCAGAGCTTTCACCTATATTTTGGTCAAAACCATTTAAAAATAAATAAATCAAAGCACTTCATTAATAATATGAGATCTCTAAACGTCTGCAACGCGTCTCAGTATGCTCCCATGTAGCATCCTTAAGGTCGAAATATACGGGACGCAAGTTAAGGGAAGTGTTTTTACATTTGTATAGAAAAACTTTTTTGGTCAAAATAAATAAAATATTGCTTCAGTACAAACGAAGAGTTTAATTTTCTTCACATGATGACTGCAACAGATGTTGAATATCTTGTCAAGGATGTCCTGGAATTTAATGACAACTTTTTCTCTTCATTAAGAAAGAGTGATATCTAATGCCGCTAAGCTCATGGCATATATTCAACAACTGTTAATATCACCATTTGTAGAAAATTAAACTCTTTAAGTTTGTACTGAAGCAATATTTTATTTGTTTTGGCCAAAAAGAGTCATGCTATAAAAACTGCAAAAACACTTGCCTTTTCTCTTATTCCCTGCATCCCCAACCTAAGACAAATAGATCAACTACAATTCCATATATTATATAAATACACCTCTAGGATGACGCATAAAGGAAATAATGTTTGTGATGACGCATACAATAAATCACGCTGGCACCCTTCAGGTCACATCCACGAGAGCAAGGATCTCTTAACGGATTAACTCTACTTGTCTTACATTATTTGGAGTTTCAGAGTTTTATTTCAAATGGATGACACGAAAACCACTTAGGAGGAAGATGAAAAACAAAGCCATGATTAATATAGAACACTGAGGCTAGAGTTAAAGCAGAGGATGTGAAAATAGGATGAGAAGATTCGAGGTATGAATAAAATATGAAAAGCCACCCCAGTGCACCCGGGCCGATATTGCAACATCTAATAAAATATGTTCCAAAATTGACGCCTTTGACACAACGATTTTAAAATTTAATACTCGTACCTTAGGTAGTAATTAGATAAGAAACCAAACGTTTGGCTCTATTTGGCAATTTCGCAGCAACTCAAAAAAATGGAGGCCATATATTTGTTGCATCCGATATAATTTGCGTCTTTATCGAACCAACAAACTATAGGCCTATTAGTAATCATTCAACCGCTACTATTCGTTACTATATATATTTTCCGAAAGAGTTAGAAAATTTAATATGAAAGCATCCACAGAGGTCTACGTCCCCTCGGCTATTTTGTGTTTGTTTTTTTAAATGTTTTATTTTAAATACAGTTACCACATCTGTATTCTAAAACGCCAGTTATCTATGGTATTAAACTGGACAATGGACCGCTCTGAACGCGCTTGAAAGAGTCAGCCTGGACCTAATCAGAAACTGAAATAGTAGAACAGTGTTCGAATCCCGGCCGAGCGTACTGAGGGTATTTCCTCCTTTCCCTCCAAGCAAATGCGGGTAAATTTACTTTAAATCCTATTATCCCCCTCCCTACTACACTAGCGTAACACTAATATACTTGCATATAAGCTGAACTAATATGAAACGCTGTGGAAAAACCAAAACAGAATAATCGTGTTTGTAACTACACTTGAACAAATTTTATCCTAAAAACAATTTTGTAGGCGAAGTAAAACACACCAACCAGTTTACTAATGTTAGTACACGTTTTAAGTTAATACTGTGCTAAGGAGTTGGCTGCTGATCTAAATGCAAAAAAAGTTTTTTAGTTGCTAAGAAGCGAGATAGAGCAATATGCTAGGGTTGCCACTACTTTTATAATACCAAACTCTATATTTTATAAGTTTTCCTAGGGCAACCATTTTTTTTCCCACCACGTCTTAGCTAACCGTTCACCCGCCTCGGGGGTGTAGTAACGCGCTAGTTTCGTGTTGATCTAGACTGCCGAGGACGGGGAGATCGAGGTTCGAATCTCGCTCGGGTGAAATTAAGGTTTTTTACTAAATGGTTTTCCACTCTGCCTCCACGTAAATGCAGGTTCACCTACTCTATATTCAACCTTCCCAATTCCTAACCCGTTAGCGTAATTATCACCTAAGCGTATAACCCGAACGGGTAGTAAGGCACGGTGCTAAATAAAAAAAACTAACCGTTCGGGTTACCCGCTTATGTACTAATTACGATAGTGGTTTCAGGGATGAGGAAGGTTATATTTAGAGGAAATGTACTCGCATTTGATGGAGAGTGGAAAACCATTTTGTAAAAACCACCCTCAATACACCCGACTGAGATTCGAACCTCAATCTCCCCGTCATCGGCAGTCCAGTCTATTACGATAGTGACGCCTTAGACCATGCGGCCACCGAAGCGGGTAGTGTTGCTAGTTAAATTTTTAAATTTGAAAGTTTTTTTTTTGCTAACTTCCCTGGTGTTTTCGTTGTTTTTTTTTACTAGTCAAAAAATGTTCAAATGTTATCCCGGTGCGTGGCAGCTCTGTGTACGCCGTCAATCCAAAACACACAAACTGTTTGTTTTCAAGCCCAATGGAGTTCCGTAGAGGTAGAGTGACCCGCCGGCCATGAAGATGAAACCAGATCCAGAGAGGGTGAGAGCCGCCGGCTACAGCAGGCAAACATTGATCCAAGACATCAAAGCGCGATACGCAGGTTAACAAATAATGCGAGTAAGGCAAGACGAAAAAAGAAAAGGTCGAGACACATATTGCCAGCTAACAAGAGGTTCTAGTGTTTGCAAAACACAAATTGTGGGGGGGAAGCAAATAAAAAATGAACCTCGTTCACGGTTCCGTGACTACTCCGATAAACGTGATATTTGCCGACGAATCAAACTTGTGGTTGGGAAAAACTTTTCTTTTTGTTTGCTTCGTTCATTTTATAAACTCTTTTATCTACAGTATTCGCATATCAAACTAATTCAAGGTCACTTGATGGTGGATTAAGGAAGAGCATCAGCTTCAGCCTTGAAAGAAATGAATACAATCACCAATGAAAGAACCCTTAACGCACCCGACAGGGTTTTAAACCCTAGGCTTCTGATACAATTAAGCATGCTTTCACTGAGCTATAGGACAATCACGGCAAAAAAGGTGGTATCTGACAAAGTGACTACTGTCGACCTATTCGGAAATAATTATTATTTGCTTACTAATACTATTCTATTATCAATAAAAATAGTTATCAAACGAGACTATTAAAAGCTCACTTAAGGATTACTGTATAATTGGCGTTTTTGTAACTTTGTGAAAGAACAAAATATATTTATTACACTATCTGATTTTTTTGTTTTGTAACAAGAGATATTACAGTACATAAAATACTTAAAGTATTATATTCACACTTATATATTGTTATAACTGGCCACCAAAATAAAAATGTTAAATTATAACTTAGATGGAGGGCCATACAAGATATTAATTTTAAAATGAAACGTTTCTATTTTGTAGACAGCGCATGAACACAACCAACAAGCTGGTTTGTATGACGTTATAACCACCAATGTTTCAGCTGGTTCGCCATCTTGATTTCAGAAGAGCACGCTGCATTTTAAAAGATCTCGTTTGAAAAGGTTTTTTCAGGTGAACCACATACGCTGCTTCAAAAAAAAAGTTATTTCCATAAGTTCGTGTTTCAACATGGTAAAAACTGTTAGCAATTCAAACCATATTGTTTTTGTGAATGTTATGACCGTTATGGCAAATGTATGTTTGGTAGCTTGTCCTAAGTGTCAGATAACACCTCTCCTGCTGTGGATGCCCTATAAATGTGACGGTATGTTTAACAAAATAGAACGAGTATTAATTAGGACGGTTTATCAGGAGGCTCTACGTACATTACCATTCTTAATGGTTTTAATGGCTATTTGATACGAGAAATCCACGCTAACTACGGCATTTACGACTTATACTTTTCACGGTTGATAGGTTTTTTAAACCCCAATAAACGAAATAACTAGCTCATTAGTATTTAGTAGGCATATCGTGCCCAGACCATTAGCGCTGGCCCCAGCCCCAACCATCATTTGTCAAGCCAAAATGTCGGACCGCTCGCCATAATTACCTATCTAGAGATATTTATGAGAAGATACTTCTAGAGAGGAAAAAGCAAAGTTCCCTTTCAATGGTGGTATATAAATTATGGGTGAGGGATTTCCATCAGATCAAGCGTAATGGCAGAGACAACAGCCTGGAATGGAAGCGCGAGGCAACCGTTGCGGAAGGAAATTAACTATGCGTCAGGAGGGCTCATCTTTATGTCGGGATCACGATCAACTTAACTTTAACTTAACGTAGAGTTCACTTAACTTAAGAAAACAGATGTGTGATCACGATTCACGTAACTTAACGTAACAACTCGAGCCAAACATCTGCGTTCTAGAGTATGTTTGTGATCTGTGATTTGTACTATTTGTAAAGTTATGATCTGTGAATGTTCATTGTTTTCTATCGATCTAATAAATATTTATCCTTAAACCTTTTCGATAAATTTAGCTTTCCTATTTTAGTTTAATCTTAAATCTACTTTAGCCTAATAATACCATGAGTTGTGAAATATATTGTATATAATAGTTGGTCATAAAACCAACAAATGAATTGCTAAATAGCCCTGTAGCTGTCACTCGCATGATGATTGGCTGGCTAGATCACGTGATACCTTTTGTGTAACGTTCACTTAACGTGAACGATCTCCCAGGAAATATATTAGGTTAAGTGAACTGCATCGTGATCGCTTCCATTTAAAAACACGAGAACCTTTACGTTGAGTTACGTTAAGTTAACCTTAAGTTAATAGTGATCCCGGAATTATTCAAAGAATTATCCCCACCGACCACGCAGTGATAGTTTCTGCCGCTGCCGCGGTAGGAAGATACAGGGCCCCGAGCTAGTGATCATAATGCCACAATGAGTACCATATTTAAATTTATATATATATATATGTATAAGCAGTTTATCATTTAAACCCTGACTTAATCTATATTATTAGACAGAATTCTCTTCAGCCACACCTAACACCACACTTAACACCAATAATCAGACCTCCAAAGCGGTCGGCATGCGGAATAAATGCAACGCTCATTTTGGTTTGCCAGTGACGGGGATATTAGAATCACGGATGGGTGTCATGAGGGCATTATTGGCTAAATGGTTTCTCACTCTCACTACGCAAATGTGGGTACATTTGCTCAACATTCTACTTTATTCCTACTTACCCCATTAGCATTGGCGGTTTAAATTAATGACAAAGGGAATGGACCTGTCTTAAGATGATGATGATGATAATAATCATCATCATCATCTCCCACTAGCGTAACGCATCGCGATAGCCCAAACGGGTGCTAAGACGCAGTGGGAAACATAAATAAAAATATATGACCGTAACAATAAACGTATAATTTTTCAGAAGTCGAGGTTCTACTTGTGGCGACTTACGAGTGTCTCCCAACAGGAGATTATTTTAGGATTAAATCCCTCCTAAGGAAATTATTATAATTTTTTTAATGTAATTGGGGTTGTGTGTTAGTAGGTTTATAATAATAAAAAAAACTCTATTAGACTAGGCATTGTGGAAGGAACCTCCAAAACACCTCTCAGTCCCTCGGCAAGGCCCTGCCAACACTAGCAGTATATATCGACCACGAAAGAGAGATCACGTTGGCGCTCCAAAATGTGTTGGCGTTTGTGTACACTAAGATAATAGAAGAAGTCTTTTATTATGAGAAGGTAACGTTTTTTTAAGAGCCTCCTTTGAAAGAGTTTAAAGCGCCCACCAAAGTAAATAAGAAAGTATATACACCTTTTTTGATTTCTGTTTCAAGTATCACTTTTAAATAACTCTACTAGTACGTGCACCAGCACTCACCAACTACATCCCTTGGCACTCCGGCTAATTATTTGACGGATCCAAGCAAGAGCTGTCCCTCACATGGCTTAAGGCCCAAAGATCTCCCTCACCAACCTCTTATGTCCCTGGCGCGTACCTCAAGTTCCACGAGCGTGCACTAATGAACAAGCATGTTTTCATGACTCCCGTAAGACATCATCGACCAACTCCGTGTTCTACGAGCAACGAAACCACAAGTCTCTTGTGAGGCGTACTTGCTAGTCAGAACCTTTACAGAGACACCCATTTTTAGTGCGTATCTCCCTTGTACACTGACACGTCGAGCGGTTGAAGATAAGGTCACCAATAATAATTATTGGCAGCCTTATTTCAAATGCGTGACGTATCAGTTTATTGAGTTCTAACTTTCCTGCCTCGACCTCACCCACGCACTTCTAATGATGTTGGGGTTGTTGCGGAAAAGTAGCGCCATGGCAGCGCTGCCAGGTGTGTGATGCGCCAATGGTTTATGTGCTTTGTAACTTGGCATCCTAGTGTGATATGGGCCTTAACGTGTCAGACTCAATTTTCCGGGGTAATGGAGGGGAGGGGAACCATGTATAATAGAAATCACGGATACTACAAATTATAATCCCCATCTGTTTACCATCGCCATTCAAAATTTGCCGCCCTTTGTTTCTACTTATTTATGTGAAAAGGGACATTCCACAAAGATAAATACTAAAACAAAGCAGCGAAATCGACTCTGAATCGACTCCTGCATGCGAATAGCATTAAGTAACACAATCGAAACAAAAATAGACAAATTAGTGGAAAGTGTTCAACATCACAGGTGTCCAATAAAATACATTTAGGTAAGTTAATTTCTGTTTTTTTATTTGTTTGTTGTTATATTCAGTAAATAAAGGCACTATTTTAGAATAAATCTTACTGATTAATATGTTAGTAAAAACTAGGGGGCCGCGAGTAATAAAAGCTTAAGAACCACTGGACTAGACTGTCATAAACAAGATCGGGATTAGATCCCGGCCGGTTGTACGGGGGGGGGGAGGGGGGGAGGTTAGAGGTCCTAAATGCTTTTTACTCTACCTTCAAGCAAATGCGAGTGCACTTTATTTGCATTCAACTTTCATACTCCCTAACATTACATAGGCGTATAAACCGAACGGGTCGTAAGACACGGTGCTTGTTTGAATCTGAAGACGGATTTTAACACTGAACCAGCAATAAATACCAATCGTTCGATTTTTGGTTAAAATTTTAACATTTGATAAGGTGTTGCACATTTTCTTTCACTAACTAAAATCACTCCCTTCCGCTGCCCTATATTACTTGAATGATCTTAAATATGAAACCTAAGCTTATTTAGAAATGTAGTCTTAAGATGAGCGTCTGAAAGTTGTTTAGGCAGAAGTCTGGGATAAAAGTTTCAAATATTGGGTGGCAGTAATCCGTATTTTTAACCTAACTTTCATGCATACCAAGTAGACTATACTTTTTTTGAACCCCACTTTGGAAATACTGTTTTTAGCTATTTAAAATCGACAATACGTAATCTTTTTAAGCATGTACTTTGACAAACGCTGCATCGGTAGTAGTAGTAATAGTGGTAGTAGTAGTAATAGTAGTAGTATAAGGTTAATCATTTAAAAAATAGGTGTTTTTATAACACCACGTCTTACTACCCGCTTATGTAGGCCTACTAATTACGTTAATCGTTTTATGGATCAAGGAGGTTCTATATATATGGGAAGTGTACTAGCATTTACGTGAAAACCTATTTTGACTGAGATTTGAACCTTGATCTCATCATCGGCAGTCTAGTGCTCGGTCGATATAGCTCTCTTGCGGTGTGATGGAGTTGTTTTTTTTCTGCCAAAATTATGTCCCATACAAAATTATTATTATTACTATTACTATTAGCACTGCGTCTTACTACCCATTCGGGTTATACGCACTTACGCTAATGTGCAATGGTAGGGTGATTGCGAGATGAAACGGAGGACCCTCAGTTTAACGTGGAATCCGAACCACGGTGGAGGCCTGGCATTCCACACATTCACAAGTTGTGATTAATACACGTCTTGTCAGAGGTGAAGGAAGGGTTCGGCAACCCATACAAAACTAAAAATACAAACATCTAACGCGAAGGTGTGTTCAAAGTTCAGTTATATTTTATTTGTTAAAATTCGGAGAAAAGTCCATAACAGAAAAAAAATTGTGAGTTGGCTTTGTCGTGTCGTGTTCATTAAAACGCGTGCTATTATTGGTAAATGTTCTTTGATGTCCCTTGCGTAACTTAAAACGTTTTGTTGTTGTTAATAACATTGGCGTCGAAATAATGACGAACATGAAGATATCATGAACAAAAGACTTAGTATAAAGTTTGCTCCATTTCTGTCAATTAGTTCATAATTAATAAGAGGGACTAGCACATACAAACACGGGAATATAAGATTATTTTAGTCTCGGAAAAGATAAAAATACTAAAAATGCATACTTTAAACAAATTGTGTTGCGACCGGCAAAAAACTAAGAGGGGTGGGTAGAAGATGTTTCCATTGTAATCCAATTTGTTAAACCAACACCGACATTATGCAGCTGGAATAACAAAGACCTCATGAAGGATGAAAAACAGGTATTCGCAGATTGACGTTATGGCAACCGACACGTGTTTCCTTGAGTTGCAACCAATTAGCGACGAGGAAGGCAAAGGGTGGGGGATAATTTAAACTGTCACACATTACAGACTGTACGAACTTTATAAATAGGCTAACGCGTGGGATGACCGATGGACAGTTTCATTAAAATTAACAGATGCCTGTTTTATTAAGAGTGGTCCCAAATTCAAAATAGCTTAAGGGCCAGAATTACAAACTCGGGCGTGTTGCAGGTCACACAGTCTATATAAACATGTTTGCTTGAATATATTCTATACTTTTTTTAGAGTCTTACTAACCGTCTGGACTATAAACATTTTAATCACACTTGTGGGTTAGGGATGAAAAAGTGAAAAAGATATGATTTAAAGGGAATTTAACAGCATTTGAGTGTAGGGAATGTGGGAAATTATCTCGAATAATTAATGTATAGCCAGTTTAAAATACGTATGTAAAAACTGATATTTTACTACATGTTTATGTGACTCAGAGAAATACACGAAGCAGTATTTATTAAACTATGCAAATAAAGTGTCTCACAATCAAATATTTAAAGTGACATTTTTTAGCCCATTTTAAAATAGTCTCGTGTATTTTTGATCCAAAATTACCCAGTCTACATTTATTTTTTTATTTTTGCGCATGCGACTGCAGGCCAAATGATATAAAAGTATTACAGACAAGCGAGCAGGGAATTTGCAAAACCTGGGTTAAGCTATGCATGCCATTCTACCACCGACTAAGTATTCAATTGTGTCATTCATTGAACCAGGAACTTCCCATGCAGGGTGTCGAGTTGGCACCTAAGCCGAGTCAGTGGGGCACACAGTCCTACTTTCATTAACTAGCTAAAAAAAAAAAAAGCCTTTAGAAACCCCTTTGTAGTTTACTGTTTTTTTATTCGTTTGAACACAAGTTTGTTCTTTTTCGGGCCTCTTTCGAGAAACGCGACCGCCCATGGTAGCGTGACCTAGGGGGATAAATTATGTTTTATTAATTTGTCCTTGTGTTGTATTACCCATGAAGCATCAGGGCACGCAACAGGGGTTTGTCAGCATCGAATTCCGACCAGTTCGGCCTATACGATAAAGCATAGTATATTATTATAAACAGGGTGACTACAAAATTACATAAAGAAAATCTCCCGACTTTTCACTGACCCTAAGCCCATTTTGGAATTGATGTTTAAAAATAAATGTGAAAGTTAATATTATTATTATTATTATTATTATTATTATTATTATTATTATTATTATTATTATTATTAGCACCGCGTCTTACTACCCGTTCGGGTTATACGCACTTACGCTAATGTGCAATGGTAGGGTGATTGTGAGATGAAATGGAGGACCTACAGTTTAACGTGGAATCCGAACCACGGTGGAGGCCTGGCATTCCTCACATTCACAAGTTGTGATTAATACACATCTTGTCAGAGGTGAAGGAAGGGTTTGGCAATCAGATAAATCTGTGCCGGGACCGAGGATTGAACCCCGGACCCCCAGCACAGAATGAAAGTTAATAAATTTGTTAGAAATCATTATTTTTGAAATGCAATCAAAGACAAATATATTTCGGCTGAAAAAATGTATTAATAGGAAGCAATTAAGACATTTATCTTCCATAAATAGAAAAATATACAATTATGAAATTTTCGGCAGTTTTGAATGTCATGACATTTCCCAGTTTTCACTGACTGGCGACCCTGGCAAAGTACGTAGTCGTTTTAAATTTTAGCTCAACTTGAGTCAAGATAGTCAAAGTAGCTAGGCTAGACTCGTGATACCTAATTAGAAAACAAATAGATGAAAAGAAATACAGAAGCATAGTACTACAGGGGTGCAGAATATATCCGAACGCGCGAACGAGGTTCGGGGGAAATTAAAGCAGTCCTGGGGAAATTTGGGCCAGGGAAAAGTCCAACAATTCTGTTGATGTTTTTAGTACATTTGGTTCTGATATGGTAGTTTCATTTGTATGAAAAACAAAGGCAGATGACACTCAACACTGACACTATCAATATGTGCCATAGTGAGGCAGTGTCGGTGTAAGCACAAACAGTTGCGGTGTTGGGGGGGCTAAGATGTGTCAGAGTTCTAGATAAGAAGTCAGAGGGCAAAGGAAAAATCTAATAATTCAACCTGGCTAGTGGCGTGATTTAATGATGTGTCATCAGTCACCTACCCTACCGCGGGTGTTTGGTGGCGGGCAGGCGGTGGAGGGTAGGGAAGGGTGAGCGATGTTTTGTTTTAGTTTGAATTCAGTCACCCGTTATATCGCGGCCTAATTGCACGGCGATGTGAGCGCAGTTTATTTAAACTCGTGACATGCTTGTAATAATTGTGTAGCCATGAAATTGTTGTTTTTAGTGGACCTATTAAGGTTTTTACATTGTACAATAGATAAATGTTTATAAAATTAATGGTACGGAACACCACACGGACTTTCTCGCTTTATTGTTTAAAAATGGAGATATAAAGCTCACAAATATTGTATTAATATATTTGCCAATATCTCAGAAACGGTTGGTTTTATAAAAAATATATTTCATATAAAAGTTTTTTATTTTTATTAGTACAATTTTGCAATGATAAGTTATTTAGTATTTCAAATAGTTGCGGGGATACGGAAATTTCAGCTTCTGTAAAGTAGCCTAAAAGTCATTTTCATTGAAAAATGAAAATAGTTTATTTATAATCTTAATCAACGCCTAGATACGAATTTTAATCAAAATCATTATAGCCGCTTTTGAGAAAATCGTCTTTTTCTCTTTTTGCCCTTCAGTAAACTGCCCTTAATTTTAGGGTTAGATATCCAATTCCAAAAATACCTCGGGGCAACCCTATACAAACCCTAGATACCAAGTTTTAGCACGATCGGTAAAATAGTTTAGGCTCTAGTTGGAGGTACAGAGAGAGACAGAGAGACATTCAAAAACAACTTTTTCGGATTCGGGGGTCATGAAACGTCGAGATTCATCAAAATCTCGAGTTCGATTTTTTTTTGACGATCACAATACTTTCTCTACCTGTAAGATAGCGAGAAAGTAAAAATTAGATGGTTTAATGAAACAAGTGTTTACTATGTCGACTTTTAAGAGCAAACAATACGTCATATTGTGAATGGTGTGGCAGACGTGATAAACTCGGATATCACGTAACTAATAAACATCCCCAAGGAAAACCTAGAAGTATGGATCAAGGGAGTATTGCAAGTTTTGTAAAACGTAAATTATGTGATCAGGAAAAAATTCAGTCGTAAATAGCGATAGTGTTTCCCCTAGTGAAGGAACTTGCAGTAGTGGTGAGTCTACGAAAAAACAAAAAGTCTATGAAAATAAACAATTAAACCAAGGCCTTCCGGAATTACACTCTATTGCCTCTTACTCTCAAGATATAAAATTAAATGTTAGCACCGGTAAGCCAACTGGTATCAATTAACAATTAATAACAATATGCAATGCACACAAGGAAATGGAAGTTGCCATTTCTGGGAGACAACTAATTTTTTTTATAAGGTAGGTGCTACAAAAATAACTAT
>CABFWB010004762.1:36180-54212 GCA_902151455.1 Timema bartmani | reverse complement strand
TAAACTTATCAAACAAAGAAGGTCGCTTTCGACACAAATTAAACACAAGTCATTCTTGACTATCAAAATATAATGCAAAGGGAATTAATCATGTCTAAATAGACATGTACTAGTTAATTTCAATAAACTAAATTTCAAGTCTAACGAACTTAATGACTAAGTCAGAGTACTTAAGTGTTAGAAGTATTTTCTGCAGGCCGGTTCCGGCGGTGAATCCAACGATCCATACTCCATGGTCAGCGCTGCCTTTTGACGAGAGGTCTAGTAGAGGTCTTTTTCTGCGCGCCGTTTCGGCGGTGGACCCGACGATCCATACTCCATGGTCAGCGTGGCCTTTTGTTGAGAGTTCTAGTAGAGGTCTTCCCTTCAACGCTGGGTTATGATAGTGCGGTCCCAGTGACTGAGATGTCGGGCTTATATACGCTCTCAAAATATAACTCGGGCGGAACAGACAACAGGATGATAAACAGAGAATGAGAGAGAAAGAATAAAGGTAGGGAAATAGGAAGGGTAAGTAGGACTCCTGCAAGAGGGGTAAAGGGAAGGTTATTTTTCCCCACTCTTGCCGGCAGGAGCACTTCAAACGCAGAGGGTTCTTGCCTCGAACTCACGTGTCTCCCTCTGTTAACAGACAGAAAGTATGCGTGTCGGAGCTCGGACCGCCATGTTTGGTAGATTTTCTTCAAGCACGAGGCGACAAAATCCAACAACATCTTGATAGGGTGAGTCGATATACACTCATCTTCTCTCCAAATATAAATGTTTTAATTATGTTGTTTAGACTGAGTTATTAATTTTGTGAGCGATTGTAATATAGACGTCCTTTAAACTATTTCTTGCAGGCCGCATGGCCATTGCATGTGATAATTATCAGGAACCATCCACTGGTACACGGTATGTGTATGAGCACTTATTCACAAATATGACACTATTAATCCTCTTCTAAGATATCTGCCACAGTATTTATCAAAAGTCCTTATTTTTTTTGTAAATTATTGGAATATTGACGTTCGATTGTAGCCGTGTCAATCTCTCTGATTGACATGCTACAACTTCACTTGGTAACTAAGGCGTGTTTTAGTAAAAACTTTTTAGAACGTGTTTTAGAAAACTTAACTTGGATGTTGATGACGGTATTTAACTTAGAAATTTGGGTTTTTAGAATTAAACGCAAATGTACGATGAACATTAAATTCTATATACATTTCTTATTTGTTGGTTATTGCATTTGAATATTACATTACTAAAACAAGAAAAACACCTTAATAAAGAAATTCAAGCATTTCCTGTCGCTTCTGTTCACCTCGAAACTGGGTCGCATTGTTTTCCAGCTGTCCATCGATAGGCTCATCTTCATCGTCACCCTCATTTTCACCCTCTGCTTCTTCCCTGTCTTCCAGATCACACTTAAATTGGTCGTTCAAGTGTTTAGAATTGTTGTCCAGCACGGTACATGTTACTATTACTTTGGGGACTCTCTCTAAAGAAAGTTTGATGAAGTTACCGACGATCGGAAACCTTTGTTTAAATTGACTAAAGGCTCTTTTCACTATCACTCTTTCTCTGGCACGATTCAAATTGAAACGGCGCTGATCAGCATTTCTTGGCGGCTTAAATGAAATGACCAGCCATGGAGATATGTCATACCCTGAATCGCCAAGTAAGCAAGCATCCACATTGTACTAAGAAATTATATTCCTAGTTAGGCTACGTTACCATATCCTAGCATCATGCACACTACCAGGCCATTCTGCACTTATACTTGTAAATTTCTCGTCAGCATCTACGGTGGCCTGCACATTAATACTGGCATAACTTTTCCGATTGATGTACTCATAAACATGTAAGTATGGTTTTTTAATTTCTATTTGGGTATAATCCAAAGCCCCTATAACGGTTGGCAGTCGAAAACTTCTTTGCCATTGTACCTTAGACGTATTAATTTCCTGCATATTGGAGGAGAATTTAATCCAGTCGTGAGCTTTTAGAAGGATCCGATCCATTACATAGTTAGCCGTCTTAAATACCGTAGTCCGGTCAACTCCAAAATCCTCAGCCACACCAGTCTGGAATCCAGGATCGCCCATACAACGAAGAAGTATCTCCATCCATTTTCGGGAAGTCAAGGCTCCTCCACGTGTTTCGTTAGCTACTGGCAAAAACTCCGCAAAATGTCAACATTTTCACTTTCAAATCGTAACAGCTCTCTACATCTATGAACATCCCTCCAAACACGATAAATGTTCTCATGTTTGACTGGCAGGAACATCGCCATGATACAAACTGATGGACACTGCTAAAAAGATAGCATGCCCCCTCCACGTCTTAAAAAAGCCTAGATTTATCTAGGTGAAAAAACTAGACTCTACTCTTTATTCAAACAATAAATCTATGCGTAAATCCGAATGGGTAGTAAGACGCGGTGCTAATAATAATAATAATAATAATAATAATAATAATAATAATGATGATTATAATAATAATAATAATAATAATAATAATAACAAATCTAGACCGTCCGGAAAAGTAAAGATACATCTAGGCATACTAGAGTCTACAACTTTTACTCACATAAAACCTATATACATCTAAAAAAAAAGTCCAAGATCTAGCTACAGCTAATTTTTATTCACATTGCTCAGTGTACCTATGTAGTATATTGTCTGCAATCACTTGACTCACTCTATGTCAGTCTCCAGAAACTTGCTGTGAAACATAACCAAATCAACACATATATATTAAATTATTTAAGTAGGTACTGGTAGCCTAATTGAATAGGCCTGTTAGAATATAACTTTAAAATGTATAGGATATTAATTACAGTCAATAAATGGACCAACTTCTATACACAAGATAATTGCATGGCCAAAGACGTGAGCCTACCAGTAACTAAAGACGTGAATAAAAATTGGCACCATGTTTACTATACATTCCTCTAACATCTTTGTTTTCATTGGTTCTCAATAGCCTCTCTGGCATTTCACTGTCAACTGGTGAATTATTTTTTTGGGGACTGACCGCAAGAGTGCAGCATATAATTTGTTTTCAATATAGTTTGAGAAACCAATGGTAGGTAGTGCTACAGCAGCTGTGTTTAACATATTTAGCAAGGGTATTAGAATAGGACTATCCAAAATTAGAAACGGCTAATTTCACAGAAGACTACTTCATGGGGATGCAACTTCTTATGGCATTTCATTGTATTAAGTTTTTTATCCCTACAGACGAACTTAACGAACACCCTAGAGAAGCGCTGTGGTTGTGATAAAAAAATAACTAATTAAACTGTTATTAGGTTACTATACTAGTTTTAAGTATTACGTTATGTCTAAATAAATCCATTAAAGTACAAATTAAATATAAATGTTTTAACATATTCAGTTATGAACAATTTAAATTAATTCCGCTAATCATTAAACTAACCGCCATTTTTTATTTAAATCAAATCTGTTGTTTTGGTTGGTTTGAGTATGATTATTTCCAAACTTATCTATTCAGTTTTTTATTCAAAAAATAATACACAGTGCTTTTTTTTGTTTCAGTGTGTTTTATATATGTAACATAATTTAATAATAAAATTTATTTTGTAGTAATACATCGGCAACTTTATTTGTGTACCTTAGGTATATGAAAATGTCAACACACTATTGCTGTGTAAATGGCTGTTTTGTCTCATCGGAAAAATGTCGCGATTTGGTGTTTATCCGACTGACCAGAAGTAGAATTAATTCATCGAGGTAAAGCACATATATTCAGCATCGGTGCATGTTGGTTTTGATTATGTTATTTTATTTTTGCTTATTTTAATTTTGGTTTTCTTTTGATTTTAAATGTATGAAATGCTAAGGAATATGGCTGAATTATTTCCCTTAAAACAAGTGGGTCAAACTTAAATCTAATTTATTATTATAGGCCTACTAAAGACCCTGCCTTACACAGACTCCATGGCCGTAGAACCGTGGTCCATAGTCCGTAAGAAATCGATGCCACAGTATCAGATTGTTCAAGCCACAGAGTCTTTATCCGTAAGTCCATACTCCTTATAAGTTGCTCAACTTTAACTTTCCATGGACTCGTTTATACGGACTACCAATCACAGCTGAGTAAATATGTGCATGTGCATTGAAATAAAAGAACGAATGGCAGTGAAAGGATCAGTCGCTATGGAAACATACCAAATGAAACTAGATGGCTATACGTGTAGCTATTTCAGATTTTTGTTTCTAAAAATTTAAATACCCTAGGAAGAGCAGTTTCTAGGAAAATGTTTTCTCAGAAATAGTAGTGTCGCTTTTTTAGGTTCAACAGCCCTATTATTATTTGAGTTACTTTGTATCCTCCATACTACTGTGATTGAATTTTTTCATAATTTATAGGGATACAAGCGATTATGATATGAATTCACTTTTAATTGTGTTCGGCAAAGACCTGTTTTATTTAGTAAAAAAACTAAAAGAGTTCAAGGACACCTTGAGAAAAGAAAATGTGAGAATACCAGGTAGGTTTTGGGTCCTATTAGGCCTATTTTTACGTTGTAATCCAAACCACGCTTTTACAATAACGCATTAATTAGGTATGAAAAATAGAAAAAAATAGGATATACACGCATAAATTGTTATCTGCTCATATATATTTTTATCAGGCCTAATCCCTTTTTAGGCACTTAGAAAATCAACCTGTTTTTTGTTTCTGTTGTATATGGATATATAAATGAGCGCAGAGAAGGAAGGAGGGCTTTTTATACGCACTTATGTAATGTATATTTTCTAGTTAAATAAATAAATAAATAACGAAATACAAACGTAACAGTTTCTTTTATTGATCAGTTGACTGCTTGGCGCTTGCTCCTTGCTGCAGATGATTTTATTTCGAAGTTTTCGATTGGACGACATCTCTGACTATCTCATTGGTTGGAACAGGCCCTACGTCTCTTTCATCGACGTCCTACTTTGGAGAATCTGGAGTCATTCCGTGTCATTCGAGAAAGCAGAAGAGAGTCTTGGAGACAGTTTATTTTGACCCTTACAATTTCCATTCCTATACCGAAAGTTTGGGATAATATTCATAAATTACGTAGTAGCAAAAATTCCATTAATAATATACCTGCCCTCATGTCAAATGGTTCGCTTGTCTCCTCCCCTGAGGAGGTCGTCAATGTATTGGGCTCGATGTTCTTCGCAATCTCTAGCACTGTGAGCTACTCTAACGAGTTCGCAGTGCATAAGCGGAACATCAAGCGCCATACTATTGATTTTGGTCAAAGTCGGGGGGAGGATTATAGCTCCCCCTTTACTATAGATGAACTGACCTACACCTTGTCCCATGTGGGCAGCACAGCTTTCGGACCGGACGACATACGGTATGAAATGTTGCGCCAGCTGTCCCCTGCCGGACAGGCATTTCTTTTGGACCTCTACAATAGTGTTTGGGAATCTCATCAGTTCCCATCACTATTGAGGCAAGCAACCGTTGTACCGATTCATAAAAGTGGCAAGGATAGATTAGAGCCATCTAGTTATAGACCGATAGATTGCCTTAACTAGTTGTGTATGCAAAATATTGGAAAAAATTACCAATAAACGATTTGTATGGTATTTAGAATCCCGCAATCTGCTATCTAATATTCAATGTGGTTTTCGCCGGAACCGATCCACGGTGGATCAACTTATCCGTCTCGAGACGACTGTTTGTGACGCCTTTCTCCATAAGCAGCATCTTGGCTGTTTTCTTTGATCTGGAGAAAGCTTACGACACCACCCGGTGGTATAGAATTTTGAAAACACCTTTTAATTGGGGGTTCCTGTTTTTATATCTAATTTTATGTCGGATAGACAATTTCAGGTAAGGTTGAATAACACCTTATCCGATGATTTTATTCAAGAAAATGGGGTGCCTTAAGGTAGTATTGTGGGCTGTACGTTGTTCGCTATTGCGATAAATAGCATTGTGGACAACGTGCACTTACCTGTTCGTTCATACCTTTTTGTGGATTACTAGGCAATTTATTGCAGTTCGTCAAGTCTCCACAGGGCTGAATGGCAGATTCAACTCTCTCTCAACAATTTTTGCTCATGTACATCGCGTATTGGCTTTCACTTTTCTGCAGTCGAGACAATGATCGTCCACTTCCATAGATTACGTGGAATATAGCCAGTCCCCAGCATTTTAAAGAATTACGTTGTTTTACCAGTCTCAGAGACCGTAAGGTTCCTGGGACTTTTATTTGATTTTAAATTAACTTGGATCCCCCACATCAAAGACCTGAAAGCAAAGTGTATAAAAGCACTCAACCTGCTCAAAGTAGTTAGCGGTCGGTCCTGTGGGTGCTAATAAGGAAATCTTGCTGCGCCTCTATAGGGCCTTGGTAAGATCGAAACTCGATTACGACAGTTTTGTTTATAGATCAGCGATACCTTCGGCATTAAAGATGCTATGTAGTGTCCACGATGCTGGCATACGACTGGCTACTGTTGCTTTCCGTACCAGTCAAGTCGTCAGCATCTGTGCCGACGCCGATGAGCCCCTTCTTCCTTATCGGCGGTCCTATCTTCTGGCATCTTATGTGTCAAAATTGTATTGCTTGCCAGAGCATGTAGCCTACTGTCCTGTGTTTCATCCCCCTAACCGTGTCTTGTATGAAACCAAATGGCATAGTACAAAGCCGGTTGGGATCAGGATGCTATCGGTTTTTGATACGTGTGGATAGTCCTGCCAAAGGTTATCTCCACATCCCCAGATCCTGGAAGATACGCCTACCTCAATGCTATTTTGATCTTGCTTAGTTCCCTAAAGCGACCACCCCAAACTTTGTTTTATGAGAGGACCTTTAATGAGCTCCTCACAACCCGGTTTCAGGGTTTAAAACGCATCTACACGGATGGCTCGAAATGTGGGGCCTCTCCGTGGGATCCGCCTTTGTTGTGGGAGGATCCAATTTTAAATTTGGTTTACCTGGTGAATCCAGTGTTTTTACGGCAGAACTAAACGCCATTTTTAAATCTTTATGTTTTGTAAACTATAAGTGTCACCGTTCTGTTCTCATCTGCACGGATTCCATGAGTGCTTTGTTGGCATTGTCCACTCTCTACTCCTGGAATCCACTCGTGCAGATGATACATGAGCAAATCTTTAAAATTGATTTACTAAACACCCAGCTTGCCTTTTGTTGGATTCCTGGTCACGCTGGTCTTTCTGGAAATGAACTGGTGGACCAGGCAGCCAAGGAGGCAGTCCATCTGCCTCCTGAGGCGAGTTTGGGTGTCATGTTTTTAGACCTAAAGGGTTGTGTTCGGCGTGGGGTCTTACGCACCTGGTACGAACAGCGGGTCTCTGCTCAGAACAAGCTGCGGTTCACAAGGGATGGTGTGTCACGATGGCCCTCTTCTATAAGAAAGTCTCTCTCTCTCTATATATAAAACTCTCTAAAACTATGATATATATGTATATAATTATTTATTTGTCATAGTTTTAGAGACTCTGTCTCCACCAGCAGAATTTGCTTCTCTCCCGCCAGCTCTGCCTTCCTCCCAGCGCAAAGGCTGCGAGAAAGAATACAACCCACAAAGAGGTAAGCCATAACAATCAATGTTACCCAATAATTTATATAATCAACCTCTGTGGTCTTGGGGTAAAGTACTTGCCTCAGGACACAATATTTGCGGGCTTAAACCCAGCCAGGGCAAACAGATTACTCTTGAGCGATAAAAATCTGTAGCACAACTTCCTTTGAAGCTCGTCGGTCCCATGTCAATTGTGGCATGTAAAAGAACCCTGGGAAGTTTGTGAAAGTACCTCTCCTGGAAAAATTGTAGGCTCAATCTCGTTTGTAGAAATCCAGTTTGGAAAGCAAAGGGTATCCACCACACCTTAAAGACTTCCCTAGTACAAGTGCTTCCCTCCAGATGGTCTGGCCGGCACCAACCAGCTGAAGGGGTGATTGCATGTCCAGTTCCAGATGAATGGGAAGAACATAAAACCAAACCTCGTGTTGTAAACTCATTGCATTATAATAATAAATGTATATATCAATCACAGCAAGATATTGGACAGACTAAAGTCTTAAGGGTATGTATCTTTAAGCATATAGGTAACAAAAAAGAGCTATTAGAATTTATTGCATGTATAGTTGTGAGAAAGGAAAGTATTGTGTTATTATTACTTTTTTGTAGCCCTTTTATATATCATAAAGATCTACTTAATTAATGTACCTTAAAAATGATTCCAGATGATTCCAGAAACATTAGTAAACAAACTGATGTAATCAAGGACCTTTCTGTTGCAATGACATCACTGGCAAAGAGTGTAAAAACTATAATAGTTGCAATAAATAAAAAGTGAAAAGATTTTTTTTAACCTATTCGACATCCTTTAACCTCCCTTTCAAAGTCTCAACTCTGCTTTAAATGTAACTAAGAACAAAATACACTATATAAGTTCAATTTATGGGTGTGCAAATTCCACTTTTTCAATTCACATACATGTACATTGTACAATGTATTTACTCTGTGATACCCTTTACATCCAAGTGAGGAAGTTTCGCCACGACCCCTCTACCCCCTCCAGTGTAGTATGATTTGAATAAAAATATTTTGTTGGTTTAGTATACCTATGTATATGCGTATTTTTTACATTTTGTAAGGAAATTAATAAAAATTAAAAATCATTCGAATTGAAACAGTTTTATATAAATTCAACATCTGACACAACACAAAATAATATTAGCTCTTTAACATTAGCATTTATAGCACATTTTTATAATTCAAATCATAATATTATTGACTTTTGTTTTTAATCAATCATTTGTCTAATGTTTGGTGGTGTAATGTTTCTCAAGTAATGTTGATACTTTGTGTGATTGATTTGCTTGATTGTAAACGTAACGAGGAGTAATATAAGTAAGACAAACTCTCAGCTTTTTGATGACATTTTGTCTCACAGGGTATCTACCCTTCATAGCCACCAGAGCTGAAAATACAGTTTCACACATGTAGATTGCTCTCTTAAAAATACAGTCAACATAAATTTATTTTTATGTAACTTGGTTAGATCGAGTTAATAACAAATAATTTAACGTCATAAAAATTTATTGCGCCCTCCTTTAGCAACTATTGAGCTCGCCCTTGGGGGTTGCACCCCACACTCTGATAACCGCTGCTTTAGACCTTGGTAAATAGTTACACCAAAGAAGACTACATGTATTTAGAAACAATAGTATATACTGTTTAACTAAATAAGATACACGCTGCCCTCTATTAACATCACAATGCATCATAGCGAATGTTTCCGAACAAGACCTAGACATTGAACATTTATTTAAAGTCATTTGGCCTAGAAGTCACCACTCAAAATTCATTTGTCCTCAAAAGTCATTTGGCCTAAAAGTCAGTTGGCCTAAAGGTAAGTTGGCCTAAAGTTTAGGCCAAATGACTTTTAGCCCAACTGACAAGTACTCTTTAAATTCACATAAAAATACTTTATGCACAAGTTTAGTCTAACTGATAAAACTTTTATAATATATTTGCAATTTCAATGCCTTGAACAGCAATTTTATGTCATGCTAAGTTATTATTTTTTTCTCCTCCCTCCTCCTCCCATTTACATTTTTCCTCCCTCCCACTTTACCTCTTTCTCCCTCAATCTACCTCCACTATTGCCCCTCTCTCCTAGCACTTCCCTTCAGCCTTTATTTATCTTTCTTTCTCTCCTTCATCACTTTATTTCACTCTGTTTCACTCGCCTCCCACTTATATTATTTCCCCCATATCCTTCAGTTTATATCTTTCCCACACTATGCGTGTTCTTATCATATCAAATTATAACTATTATTGACAAAGATTACTTTCCTGGACTGTATATACTTTGTTCAAGAAAAATCAAATTTATATATAACATACAATTATTTATAAAGCATAATGTTGATTGCCTCATAAAGTGTTTTTTTTTCTCAATAATTTTTCTTTGTTTACATTTGTTTGATTGTCTGAATCACTACTGTCAAAGGAGCTGTCACTTTCAGAAGAACTATATATGTTATTATTGCTGACACCTTCAGTTAGTTCCACACTTTCATTATCATAATCATTAAAAAAATCTACATCCTCTTAATCACTAGTATCTACTAAATCATTTTCATTGTCAGAATCACAAAGTATCTGTAATTTCTTCGTCAGTTAGCCATTTTTAGGCCGAGAAACTTTCTGTTTACTAGTTGACGCCATTTCATAGTTTAACTGTACTAATAATTGAGTAACACCTCTTCGTAAAAAAAAACTTTGTGGAAGTTTTGGTTGAAATATAATGAATAAAACTGCAAGTTTTATTCATAACGCCCCTGCCATCTATGGAAGTAGCCACCTGCTATTCATGGGGGAAAATAAAAATGTTTGAAAAATAAAAAATAAACCTGCCTAGTTCTATTTATAAAACACATCCCGTCAACGGCAGTAACACCTGCAATTCACAAAGAAAAAAAAACACACAAAAATAAATGAAACGTTTGTTTGAAATATAAGGAATAAAACTGCCAGGTTTTATTTATACAGCTCCTGCCATCTATGAAGTATAAGCAAGAACACAATGTGCGAGCCCTGCTCGTCAAAGTATCTGTGTGGCGTACTATGTTATGATGAGCCCTGTTCATCAAAGTACGTCAAGGGGTTAACATGGCCTGTACAAGAAACTGTGATCACTGATGATGGTTAAATATTTTTTTAATTTTATGATTCAATATTATGTTATTTTTCATGTTTAATATAAAACAATTGTCTATAAAAATAAAGATTTTTGAAATTTAATTTGTTTTCAAAATCATTTCTTCCAGAAACCACACATGCCATGGCCGAAAAAACTTTTATAAAAACGAAAGACATCTTGTTTTGGAAAAATAGTTTACTGATTATATGTGTAGTAAGCCCATGCATGTGTCCCCCAAGAGCAATTTGTCATTTAACCAAGTGTTTACAAGTTAGACAGTTTTTTTTTCATTTCCCGAAAATCTAGTTTCAATTGCATGTGTTGTTTCTAAAATGACCTATTCATTTATGGTCTTATCAATTAAATTATGCCATTAGTAGCAAGTCTGTTAAACCTATCAATAATAATTAAAAAAGTCAAATATCATGTCAAATTGAAAAGTTTTCCTAGAATGCAATGGACCAACATACAATAATATTGCCCAGCGCCTGTAAATTAAACTGTTCCAGCTCGAGTGTGCACGCTTGAAAAATAGAACCAGTTCTATCTTCCGAGCGCATCGCTCGGGTCATGTGCTCTAGTCTGGCCACCTCTCATTACAACCAATGTGTTTATTTTATTTTTTAGTCACCCGCTTGTTCGCTCAGTCTGGTCGTACTGACGGCCTAAGTGTACTTTTATATTTCACACATTATAACACATAGTAATGAACACGCAGAATGCACTTCTTAATTGGAGCATTAGATAGGGTCTGATAATTAATTATAGCTAATAATACAACTGAAATGTCACCAAAACTTAAAAATTGGCATACAACTTTAGTAAATAACATTCTAAGAATAACTTTAAAAGAAACCAAACTGCATAATTGATTTATTTAATAGTTTGAATAATATTATGGCTAATTATAAGGATAAAGACATGAATTACAATAACAAAAATAACTGAGTCATCTGCTTTCTTCAAAATAACAACATTGGTGAAAAGTATGCATGGTGTTATGAACTCTAATATTTGTTGCCAACTTTAGTAAATAGAAAAGTGACCATGTAAGACACTAGATAATGTTGGAAACAGTTGGTATCAATATTGCACCAATACTGAAGTATGGACACAATCGCTTGTGTGGTATATTTACTAATAATTTATCAGTAAGTGTAGATATCAACACCAATACCAATGGACGTTCACAATAGCCTTGCCAGAATCCAGCAGAAGGCGAGCCAGGTATTCAACAAATTAATTTATAAAACTTGCTCTCGCATCAAATGCACGAGGGGATTTGGGAGTACAGTGTGGGCAATGATGTGACAGGTTGAAAACCTTTAACCCTTCACAATAATGGATTATACATTAATTTTATTCACTGTTACAAAAAAACACTACCAACAATTTGTTTCAACTTACCATGATCTAGCTTATGTGAACTACATTTTGGTTACATGCACAGACTTACTACAACTCCTGAGCCGATGGTGTGTTCAAGTGGAAAATTCAATTAAGCCTTCAAGTTTCAGTCAACTCCTCTGGCCACGAGATCGACTCCCACCTATCTACTAAACAGCAACAACGCCAGGGGAAAGGATATTTCCCCTTTCTTGCCCCTCCCTTCTTCTAGAATTTTGATCATATAACTTAGGGTGTTTAGCCCACTTAAGTTGTACCTATTATTCAATCAACGACCAAATAAGTCAGGCTGCTGCATTAGACAATTGTCAGCTGGTGCTTAACACTTGATTGATGTCCTTGAGGATGGTATCGATAGTCTCGCTGACAAGGTAAAGAAATTTTGCATGGAAGTTATAAATCTCGTTCAGTAAAAGTTTTGATAGCTTAACAACTGCTCAGTATTATTAAATTATGCTTTATGTGTTGTTCTGTTGACTGGAAGGCACTTGGCAAATCTATTTTGTTAGATTAATAAAATAATTTAAACATATTTGTGTAGGTGTAGCTTGCTCATTCGGTGTATTGCTTCATGTTGCTGGGCTGCAGCAGGCAATCCACTAAATTATCTTTTAAAAACATATATTTATTTAAAATAATTTTATGTACTCTTGCCTTTCCAAGTTTCTACTGGACCTCTCGCTTCTCCAGCAGGGACTGGGGCATTGCTTCCTTGCACCAAGACAGCCTTCGACAACTTTTTATTAATATTTATATCGGTGTTCCCTTGCTGGGCTTTTTTTTTAAGGGATCAGTGAAACTCCCTTTTGCAGATTCACCTGTCCCCCCTCCCTTTATCACCCCAAATGATCCTCCCTGGAGTACCAGAGGTAAGATTGGGCCCGGGGCGGTCTCCTGGATTGGACCGGAGGAAGATCTAAAGCAGGACCTCGTGGAGACAACCTATGAGACGGTGTCTACTCTCGTGACAATTTCAGCGCCACCAGGGTTGGGGGGTATGACTATTATTGTCTCGAGCAAGGACCAGTAGCACGGGTTATGAAGATCTTTTCCCAACATTGACTGCGCAGTGGCAGTTAGGACAATTAATGTTCTGGCTTACAATCTGACTGTATGATGTTTGAAATATCGGAGCTTGACTGGATACATATTCTTTAAGTGCTTGGGCATAATATATATCTTCTTTTCAGTTGGAATCTCCATTACTTTTTCCTCTACCTTCGATTTAGGACAGTTCCGAGATCAGGCAGTGTGTGGACCCTTGTGGTCGATGCAGAATTTAATAAACTCACACAGTGTAGAGCAAGTCCACAATCTGCACAGGTTGGCTTACCACGGCATCGCAGCTTCGTATGCCAAAACTCCTGGCACTGAAAACAGCGCCGAGGGTTAGGGACATACAGCCGGACCCTGAGCTTGTGGGAATCTGCTCGGACCTTCTTTGAAAGGGTAGGAGTCGCAAATGTGAGGGTATACATATTTTTATTCTTCTTGTGCATTCTTTTTTATTGTCATTCAGTTGACTTTGGTGACATGTTGAGATGCAAGACCCTCACAGATTTCCTCAATGTTCACGCAGTAAAGGTCATAGCAAATGACCACTCCCTTGCAAAAAGATTGAGGAACCCTGTGTGGCTCTAGCTTCACCTGTATATGAGCCGAATTTCGCAACAATATTTCAGATAAAGCCATTAAGTTGCAAGACAATGTCAATCGTGGTCTGAATTATGATTGTGCCATCATGCTGTTTTACTATAGAAACATCTTATCATTCTTTCGAGGATAAATGGGCTGACACGTAGGAGGTTATCACCATCCTCTACTTGAGACATTACCACTTCCCATGTTGAGCATTATCTATTAAGGTTATTAATAATTTTAAATTCCCAATCACAGAAATAATACTGACACTTTTACAATTTTTTCCAGGCGTTCATAATTCCTTATTTTCTGCTCAATGGAGACTTTGTATATTCCATTAATTAAAAAAGAATCAATTTGTAGGTATAAATAAAAGCTATACATTGAAAAAAGGGTCAATATCTTTGGTCAGTAAATAAATAATCATCATAATTATCAACTGTTTCCAGCTTTTGGGCAGGTCACATACTTCATCCCTCTCTTTTTCCATCCTCATTACATGTCCATACCATCTCAGTCTTGCTTCCTCTACTATCTCATGTACTCCCTGTACTCCTACTCTTTCCCGGATAACTTCATTATTAATCCTGTCTCTCCTTGTGACAGCTAACATGCTCCTCACAAACTTCATTCTCGCGGCCTCCACTTTTCTGATCTCTCTCACTTTCTATGTCCAGTAAACAAGTTTTTTATAATTTATTTCTTATTTTGATGTTTTACCAGCAAAGCAAGATTCATTCTATGTTATTGTATTACAGACAAAGAGTTAAGTATTACTAAAGATGATAGATAAAAAAAACTCCATTGTGAGTAAATATCAACAATCGTGCCATACTTTAATTTATCGTAAGGATACATTTTTATCAGAAAATAAGACTAGCACTGTCTCCAACACAAGTTTGTATAAAGCAGCAGGCTGACCCTGACAGAAAACACCAGCTTGTATAATAAGGCCATAATGTAATCAGTCAAGGTAAAACTGCTTCTTTTAAGAGTAACTGTGTGTACATGTGCAAACAAAATCAAACCAGCCAGTGTGTACAATGAGAACATTAGTTAAAATTTAACCTGATTTTTGTAACCGTGATCACACATTATTGAGTAGTATATTTTTAACTGTCCTATCAGGTTTTATTTTAACTATTTGACAATCATATTGTGCTTGATGTATTATCAAATTATCAAAATACTATAACATATTAAAAAAAATCTTTTTTATTATAACCCAAGTACGTGATATTTTAATATTAATTGTACAACACATATTTACACAGCACTTTTACGGCATTTTTTGGTATCACACAATAACACATTCTAATCTCACAATTAAAAAAACAAAATAAACCTAATCCATATCTAATGGGGTCATAAATAACGCCCCTGTGCGAACTTTTGATTCTTTCATCTTGTTTACAGAAATAACAAGGTCCTCCATTGTAATTGGTCGCAGAGCATCATGGAATTCATCGTCATCTGATAGGGTGTCTGTAGAAATAATGTCCCCTTCTGGTCTGAAAAAACAAGAGTTATTACATAGAAAACTGATATATATTTAACTCAATCTGATAGTCTAAAATAAATTACCTAAAACTAGATTATCATATTTACTTTGAGACACAACTTTGTTTTACTGTACAGATCTCATTTTTAAATTATAAATTCTAGATTTAAACTGTTAAAGATTATTTCTTATTACAAGTCAAAGTATGAAAACAATGCAGAAACACTGTACAGTAATTTGAGGTAGAAAACCTAATAAACATTTTTCTCCTTTTTTAAATAAACTCTTCACACTTATTCTACATGTTCACAGCTAAACATGTTTTAGATTTTCAGAAATACTCCCTTTTAGTATTAAGAAAGACAACAATAAATTGGCAGATATTTATATTTAAACCCTGCTAATCCAACATAATTGGGACTGGGACATATTTGGATTTGCTGATGTTCAGATTATCTGAACAAATATACTAAACTAGTAACTAAACCAACAATAAACCAACACTATAGTAATAACTACAGTATATTATAGCTAGGGACACAGCATATGTTGTTGTTCGACGGTCGGCTACTATTGTTCTGTGCGTCAGTGAGCGTACACTAGACCAAGGTCAGTCACCCACTCGGTTGCCGCCACTTATTTGTCTGTTGCCATATGTGAATGGAAGGAGGACCCACAATTTTATTTTCAAACAGTTTCGTGTGGCAAAGTCATTCAAGGTTAGCAACGCCACACATCAAAAGTGTCGCAATTTGACAAAATTAATGAAGCACTTCTTCTATGGTTTTCTAGAGAGAAGCAGAAAGGAACTCTGTTGAGTGGCCCCCTAATTCAGTAGAAAGAAGTCCACCTCAACAAGCTGATGTATGGCGTTTCTAAATTTTTTGCGAGTAAGAGATCACTGTAAGAAGAGGCATGGGATAAGGACGTTATTTATAACCAGAAAATCGTTACCAGTAGATCACCCAGGCACACAAGAATACATAGCTGAATTTGCAAACTTAATTTCAGACATAATTAATTTCATCTCAAAATCACCCCCGGCAGGAAATATACAATTGCAACAAGACGAGTTAGAGTGTCAAAAATAAGTCTTCCCGCCCAACAAAAACTTTGTGTGCCTGGGTTCAAGATGTATAAGGAATGTCTAATGGTTTTAGCATGTAGCAATGCATCCAAGCACATAAGTTGCCACCTAGCTATGGTTAATGGCAAATCAAAAAACCAACCCCTTTAAAAATACTAATATGAATTCGCTCCCTGTGTTCTATAGACATCAAACAAAGGTATGGATGAACAGTCATCCTTTTAAGGAATGGTTTAAAAACCAGTTTGTACCTTCTGTAAAAAAATTCGGCCAAGAAAATGATTTACCATTCCGAATGTAACTCCTTTGTTACAACCAATGGACAAGGGGGTACTTCAAAATATTAAATGTACCAACAAAACAAATGCTTTTATGAACTATAATTTAAAATGAAGACACTTCACTCTCCATACTTGAACCCTTCAAGAAAGTGACAAAGATGTGATTTGCTGGGTAGTTTAGGAGTGGAATAATGTCACAGAACAATTGCTTAGAAAGCCGCGGTAATGGCCAAGTCTTTCTTACAACGAAAGTCCAGATTAAGCCGATGAGAGATGTAGTTTTACAGACTGTGAAACAAATTTTAGGCTGTGTAGAAGTAGTTCAAACAGATGTGAATGAGTGGTTGTCCGTCGACAGTTAAGGCCACCGAATATTCTCAGACCAAGAAATAGTTTCCCTAATCAGGCAAGACTCCGATGAAGACTCTGATGCAATTAATCAAGTAGCCGAGAAGTACACCAAGGCGACACCATGTTTAGGCATAATAATATTGTGTCATCTTCTAGATTCACATCTTTACGACAGCAAAAACTGACTGATTTCAAGCAATCAGACAGTCAGTGAAGTTTTGTGAAGATTTTTTGTAATAGCCCATGAACTGTGAAATAATATTGCTTATTAAAAAAAATCTCGATTCGGACTATCCGAAATTTTGTATAGTGAGGTTTGGATTTGTGAGGGTTAGGTGTGTTTGAAAAGTTGGAGTGACTGACACTTGCAGTGTTGCCCTCTACCAGCCTTTCCTCAAGTAGTATCAATATGGCAACCTGCTATCTAGCAACATTACAAGTTATACGTTACTTTCCAACTTTTCAAATATTATGTAGTTGTCAGTTTAGTTTTGTTTGTCTTTCTTATATTAAAAGGAGTATTAATGGAAATTAAAAATAATGTGTAGCTGTGAAAGTGATCAGAAGATGGAAGTGTGAAGAAATAAAGAGAAAGGCCAAACCTAAGGCTGCTTCCAGGTTGGATTCCTCCCCTTTCACTTACAATACATTAATGTAAAGTGTTTCCACAATGATGTCATATATTTATAAGTCATAAGGCAAATATTAAATTTTATTTCAATTAAGTAAGACACTATAAGCTGCTTACACATAAATTGAGATAATGGTTTAAGGTTGGAGGGTAAAGAATGCAAGTTCATATAAGTATTTTTCAAATTTTTATAACAACATTCTTTTTGGCTAAATAAATAAAATATTACAGTAGAAACATAGTTTGATTTTCTTCACTTATATCAAAGATCTTGAATATTTGTCAAAGGTGTGCTGAAATTTGATAACTTTTTCTTTCTTTTAAAAAGTTTGTTGTTAAATAATATTGTGTTCATGACAGATATTCAAGAACTGTTGAGGTCAACATGTGTAGAAAATTAAACTATATGTTTATACTAGAGCAATATTTGATTTATTTTGG
>CABFWB010004762.1:0-31537 GCA_902151455.1 Timema bartmani | reverse complement strand
CCCCCCCCCCACCCCCCTGGAAAGAATATGCCCTTCCTAGATATATTTCAAATCCTCTGATATGATCACATGTGAAGCTGAATGAGGGCCTTAAATCTAACTCCAAATTACTTATAGATGGATTCAATTTTCAAATTTAGCTACAGGGGGCATCGAAATGTGTGAAAAAAAATCAGGCGAGTGGCACTTTAGATAACTTCTGAAGCCATCTGAATTTCAAAAATATTTAGGTGAGAACTACTTTAAATAGTTTCTGAAAGCATTCAATTTTCAAAAGTCTGTCAGTGAAAGTACACTTCTTCAAATAGTTTATGGAGGCATCCAAATTATAAAAATTTCACTTTAAATGCCTTCTAGAGAAATATATATATATATATATATATATAGAGAGAGAGAGAGAGAGGAGGACCACTACAAATAGCTTTTAGGGACATCCAATTTTAAAATATTTATTGGTGTGTGTTTGCCACAAAGTGATGATGGCTTTATAAACTGTTATTTTATTGTGAACACTAGAAATTAGGCCATACTGTGTGGAAATAACGCATCAAAAAACCACTAAAAGTATGCCTACTGCTTGGTTTGTGGACTGATGAGCTGACCAGTGGCTCTTTGAATACATGATCTAGCTCAACCAATCACAACCAAGCAGAACTCCACCATCACTATAAGCCGCAATAAAAAACAAAATAGTTAGTTTTGACATCGACATCACAATGTGCATCAATGGTGACTGCGAGGGTGAACTCCTTGGCATGCGCTTGCTCATTACTTTTAATGGTTTTGATTTACCGTGACCGCGATCTTCACCTTCACCTCGACCTGCTGTGCATGTTTTTTGCCCTTAGTCTTAGACCATTTGACCACCGAAGCGAGCTAAAGTTTAATATTGAATTTTAGACAGTATTAACCCACATCGGTGGTGTAGTTAGCTAACGCGCTAGTTTAGTGTTGAGCTAAGACTGCCGAGGACGAAGAGATTGAGGTTTGATTCTCAGTAAGGTGGTTTTCCACTCTCCCTCCACGCAAATGCGGGTTCACTTCCTCCTCTAAATTCAACCTTCCCAATGCTCAACCAGTTAGCGTAATTAGTAGTTAAGCGTATAACCTGAACGGGTAGTAAGACACTGTGCTAAAAATAAATTTAATTAATTAAGACAGTATTAGTTTTAAACATGCGTGATTCTTTACACAAATAACTTAATATTGAACTTAAAATCATAGCCCATGTTTTTACAGGTCTACAAGCGCAGTGAACTTGTGTTTCCTAGGTCAGACACAATCAACACTATTTCAGTGGAAGACACTAACTTATAACTTTACGAACAGTTCAAAAAGCACTCAATATTTTCTCTGTATTCAAAAGCCTTCCAAATAGGTTTTGGCTTTACAATTAAAGTTATTCACAACACATTTCAAAAGCAACAAAATATTTGCATTAGACTAATAATCCTCAAAACGGTTTTTAATTACCATCCAAGCATCAGAAAGGGCCAGCCAGAGTCACCATGAACAGACTTTAGTTAAAAGTGTACTCACTTCTTGGTATTGCTGACCCTAATGTAATCTCGCACCCTGTACACTGAGGCATTGCGACAAAGTTCCCTAAGGTCCGAGCCGGAGAAGTTCTCTGTCATCTTGGACATCCTGTTGAGATCAACATCTTCAGCTGTAGGCTCACACTCGAGGATGAGACGCAATATCTGTCGACGTTGAGTCACATTCTGGTGAGCATACACAATACAACTATTAGACTGCAAGTCAACATTTGTAATATAAATAGGTTAGGAGTACATGTCTAAAATATCATAGTGTGTGTTTATTGCCTTACAAATTAACTGACTGGTTCAAAATATCAGTGTTGAGGTGTGATTTTTCTATAAATTGTTGAGCATAAAAATAAACAAAGGATTTGCTCAAATAAAAACACTATAAAGAATGATATCCATATGTCAATCAAGGAATAAAGTAATTTATAACCCGAGAGGGCATTTGGGGGGTGGGTTGGATTTGATTAAAAACTTCCCCTGGTCACAAAATGAGCTGTAACAGTGGAGGAAATAACTTTAATGTGATTGATGGCTCTGTCCTATACATCATACTCAAACACCAGAGTGGTCACATTAAAGTGACGAACATTGTGTTCGTCCCTTTTATATGTTTCTATCCACCTTCCCTGTACCTTCTTCCAAATATAATGCAATTGCCTTATAAAGCGAAAAGAGGTTTTCCTTATTGAGAAGTGCAGTTTAGAGTTCTCAACAGGTTTAGTATCCTATCTAGTTTTTAAAATGTTTTATTATAATTTATTGCATGATTTAATATAGAGGATGGTGGAATAGTAACATAAATCAAATTGTTAAAAGGTAATTTTTGCAGACTGAACTACCCACTTTAAAAATAGTTGTAGACAATTTTGTAGTATTGCTCATTGATTTTAGCCCATCAACTCTCAAACTATTATACCTTTAGACCTAAAGATGAGTTTTAACCCTTTTAGTAATAGAACATTGGTGTAACATCAGAGAAACATTGTGGCTTCTGAGATATTCTAATTTTTGTCATACACATTTTCAATCTTCTAAGTAAAACTTAGTTATTAGGATATTCCACACTAATTTTGTTCTGAAAAAAATGTCTACAGAGTACAATTAATACTCAGTTTTTCACTTTCGTTTTTTGCCATCGTATCTAAATCTGGCAACAAATTATTTAACTAGAAAAACTAGTGCCAATACATTTACTTTTTAAATTAAATTTCTTGGATATTATATAAAAAAATACAAACAAATAAAAAGTACTATTTTAATTAGCAAATTAAAACACTGGGTAAAATAAAGATGAAAAATCAAATACATTATTATTATTTTTGGAGTTTTGAGCCTCAATGAAAATTGTTCAAATATTTTTAAGAAATTTCAAATTTTCAAAAATCAGTTATTAATTACACTCAAATAGTCATAGTAAAATAATAATTGTATTTAAAATTAATTTTGTATTCTAATAATAAAAACTTTTTTTTTCAAAAAAATGAAAAACAATTCTAAGATATCCATTTTGAATTAAATCTCAAAAAATTTCATATTTTCCAAAATTTGTTATAAGTAGGCTACCTTTAAATTAATTTATTTAAAAAAATAATATAAGTTACATTATTATTTATCATATAAAATAAACCTCAGATCAGTGTGTACTGATTTCCAAAGAACCAAATTCATGACTTTTTCCATGACATCTTCAGTTAAATTCATGACTTTTTTTTGTTTTTGCAATGAACCTCTACCTGAAAGCCAGTTGAGATGAAAGCTGAATGTAATTCTTATGTCACTAAAATTGCTCATTAACATGAATAATTTAATTATGTAAGACTTGCACTATGTCATTCACAAAATTCTGTGTGTTTAAAGAAATAAAAACATTCAACTCCCATCTAAGATGGGGTAGGCTATTTTCAGAAATATTTATCATTAAATCTATTAATACACACATTTTTTTAACATGGTAATGAGGAAAAAACTTATAAGGCAATATAAAAATTACCGATGTACAAAATTTATTGAAACTGAAATTTCACAGTGAAAGTTTCAGTGTTTAGATATCTTAGTTAAACTCATCTCACAATCTAGAACTTCAGGTTATTCTTTTGACTTTTCTATGAGCTTTCTTTTCTTATCTTTGAGATCTTTTAGTTCTTGGAATGCTCTCCTTTTACAAATGGCCACTTCATCTTCGTCAGATTGCTTCTTTTTAAAGGCTTCAACCCTTTTTGATGAAGCATTTTTGACAGCTTATATCATTGATTTTGTGATGTCCACACTCAGTTCTTTCTCACTATTAGTTAAACAACCTAACAATTGTATTGCACTATAAACACTTCTTTCTGCAACAACTACATCTTCTTAAAAGTTTTCAATTAAAAGTTTTTTGCTAACAAAAAATCCTCTTTCAATAGCAATATTGTCATGAAACATGCACAGCAGCTTCTGTAAGAACTTGATTAAGTCATGGTTTGCACTTTATAGTAAATTCATCAGGAAGTGATCAAGTGTGTCCTCCTTAGGAAACAGAGCACTCATGGAGTCTGTGCAGATGAGAACAGAACAGTGACACTTACGATAAACAAAACAAAGATTTAAAAATAGCTTATAGTTCCGCTGTGAAAACACTGGATTCACTAGGTAAGACAAATTTAAAATTATTTCCCCCTACAACAAATGTGCATCTCACAGAGGCCCCACACTTGGAACCATCCGTGTAGATGCGCTGAAAACCATGAAAGCGAGTGGAGAGGAGCTCGTTAAAGGTCCTCTCATATATAATCGGTGGGAACTTGGCAAGATCAAAATGGCATTGAGGTAGGCGTATCTTCCAGGGAGAAACTGCTCTAAAACAGATTTTACTTGACAAATTAAAATAAATTTTTTATAAGTATTTAAATCTTGAATCCTCAAATATCTTTAAGGATTCGAGGGATTCAAGGATTTGAGAACCCATTATAATCAGAATCTTTGAGTCCCAATTTAATAGGAACTTTTAATTTCTCCAGACTGCTATGAGAGAGAAGTATTGTGATTGTCAAAAAATCTAACCCAATATTTTTATAAATGTCGAAGTTTCATGATCACCTGAAAACAAAAAGTGGTTTTCGCGTTACTGTATTTCTGTCTGTGTGTCTGTATCTTGTTTTTGTAACAAAACCATTTTACCGATTGGGCTAAAACTTGGTATCAAGGGGGTTTTGTTTTCAAAATCCGCTTTAACACTATTGATTAAATCTAACATACTGTAGTCATTGTTTAAAATTACAAACAAAATGGTTATTCTTGTTTTCCCAAGAAAATGACTTACTCAATGTTTCTGTAGCAGTGTCTTATTTCATTTATGCTCTTTGGTGGAGTTTTCTGGAATGATGTATATTATTTTGCTCCACAAATCTAAAGTGTTTTTAGTAAATGTCTCTATTTTAAGAAAAAAGAGAGAAAGTCTGTGCAGTGCACCGTACCATTTGCTTATTTTGAATTTACTCCTGGGCTGTCCAAACTATGACCTTTGTGACCAAAATGAAACATGAGAAGAATTTCACGCATAGTATTAATTATCATTATCATTAATAGCATCGCTTCTTACTACCCGTTCGGGTTATACACACTTACGCTAATGTGTAATGTTAGGGTGATTGTGAGATGAAATGAAGGACCTACAGTTTAACGTGGAATCCAAACCATGGTGGAGGCCTGACATTCCACACATTCACAAGTTGTGATTAATACACGTCTTGTCAGAGGTGAAGGAAGGGTTTGGCAATCAGATAAATCTGTGCCGGGACCGAGGATTGAACCCCGGACCCCCAGCATAGAAGTCCAACACCTTACCCCTAAATCGTCAGATCATCCCAGTGTTAATTAATTTTCTGGTGCCCCACTGCAGTTTAGCACAACCAGGAACCTGAGGTGTTTATGAAACTTCTTATGGTTTATGTAAATAACATTAAATAATCACAAATAATATATCTCTATAGGAAAAACCTCTTTTTGCTCTTTGAGGTAATTGTATATTTGGAAGAAAGTACAGGAAAGGTGGATATAAACATATAAAAGGAACAAACACAATACAGCTGTTACAATGAAAAAATAACACAGTTCACACTTTACATTGCGGCCAATGGACAAAGAGGTAATGGCTGCCTCTTGAAGAAAATCCATCGTTACCGCCCAATCCCCCGACCTAGGTGTTCTTATCCAAGTGTCCTATCATTCTTAATAAATTTCCTTTTTCTCCCTTTTGTGTCTTTTTGTTTCCTCTTTTAGGAAGTTGTGTTACGCGTTTCACACTTCCTCCTGACGAGTTCCAATAGAACGAAACATAGGTGGGAAAATTGGGCGGTAGAGAAAAAAAGTTTTTCATCAATATCCCTTAACCTTTTAATTACCACAAGCTCATGCTCCTGAGCTAACCTACCGGCATGCCAATGTGAAATGCGGCAGGCATGCGCCGAAGAATGGCTCGGTCTAAATCTTGGGGTCGGTTAGTCGCCCCCATGACGATCACGGTACAGTTGGGCTCTGTGATGAGACCGTCCCACAACGACATGAACTGAGCTTTCATCATTGCTGTCACCTCGTGGTCATGAGAGTTGCGGATACGCAAGAATGAATCTAGCAACAAATTAAATAATAATCGGTGCAACTTTGATATAACTTTCTATTTGACATACATCTGAAATTAAAATGACCCAAGTTGCCATATATATTTATTATTTGAAAATGAACACTTGAATAACTCAACTATGACAATGACTCATTAAATATTTAAATTAAAATCAAATACATTTTAACCATTAAGGCAAGGTTTTTCAACCAGTGTTCCACGGCACACAAAAGGTCATCAAGTGTGCAAGTGGAAGTTTGGGGAAAGATAAATAAGCGTAAAAAAATTACAAAGTTAATATGAAAATTCTACTATTGAGCTTTTAAACATAATCATAGTATTAGTTTTTTTAGTGATAAAATTTCTCCATATAAAAGTGAAGTTGTATATTGACAATAAGTGCCTGTTCAGTGAGATGAAAAAAGGTTGGCAATCTCTGCATTAAGATGTAGAAAAAAACATTTACTTTGAGGAAAGATGGTACTTCTCAAGGAATAAAATCATTTGTACTTTATCTGTAATAGTTTGAGTAATTTTTTTTTAGTTTTTATATCACTTTGGCGAAAACTATACAAAATAATAGTTCCATTTTTAGAGATATCTAGCAATATAGGATGTAACTTCCAGATTATTTGCTATACGTTAATAATAGATTCAAAAAATTACTAAATTTAAAGATGAATTATATATCTTGAATGTAAATATTAAATGGCCAAATATAGCGATGCAAATCTCAATTAGCTAAAATAATTTAAATATGTGAAAATGAGAGAGATTTATCACTGGTGTAATTAATTGTTATAAAGTACAACAAAAAAAGTAATTAGCGAATTATGGTATAAATGAGCTTAATGAATGAATAAATAAATAAATAAATTATGAAAAAATCATTTTAATGACTAGTACTAAATGATGGTGCTACTGTATGCGATACTTACCAAAAACAACACAAGCACGCACATACACAAGCACCTAATCACACTGTTCTCTTACGGGGCAGGAAATAAACTGTGCATACAGATAAAAAAAAAACTACTCCATACTAATCCATCCTCACTAACTTACTCCACACTTCCCTGTCCTTGCATACCCCCTTCACTTCAACAACATCCATACACCAAGCAATATATGCACATTTATTCTTAAAACTCTCAGTATATCTCTTTTTTAAATACATTCATCTAACCCATTTAGCCACATTTAACACGGCATATCCCTTCCTTTTGATTCACACACTCTACCTTCATATATTTGCTTCGTCACTCGATCCACACTCACCCTCTCAACATGCCCAAACCTACGTAAGACTCTTCTTTCAAATTAACAAATTGGATTCCCTTTCAAACCACACTCCTTCAGCACCCATTCATTACTGACTCTGTCCATACAAGTGTTTCCACATACATTCGTTAGACATCTCATTCCAAACGCATTCACCTTGTTCTTGTGTTTCTCCTGACAAACCCACGCTTCATATCCTTAAAACAAAGTGGGTGCTAACACACTTTAATATACGGCCATCTTTGCCTCTTTTGATACTGCCTCATTCTTTGTAATAGTCCACACACATCCAACTACTCTCATAGATGCATTCACCCGTCTGTTGATTTCACCATCCATCCCTTCCATTTATACAAAACATTCTGCCCAGATACACAAAACCATTCACTTGTTCTAAGTGTTTTCCATTTATACTGAGCTGACAATCATTTCCTGATCTGTCCTTATGAAAAGTTATCTCTTAGTTTTTGAGACATTTGTACAAAGATTCATTCTACCTGTCGTTACATTCAAACAATTTAATGCATTCTGCAAGTCACTTCCATCTTCAGCCAGTAATACGGCATCATCTGTATATAACAGCACTCTCACATTCTCACTATCCAATTGTACACATTGTCCTCACAAGCAACCCTCATACATTGAACAACCATGGAGACTAGTGATGATGGCTCACACCGGCTCATTGACGTGATCTGGATCACATAAACTCGCTCATTCAAAAGAGTTTCAGATGAGTCATATTGTTCACCACATGGCCAGCTCGCTCCTAATCCCTTCACCTACTTTGGTGAGCGAACGAGCGAGTGATAACTTTAGTTCTCACAACTCTCATTCCAAGATTACCAATCTGTCCCTTCCCTTTCAACTTATGAACAAATAGGATTTATTTGTAACTTATCCAAAGCTTATTGCGTTTGAATCTTTAATTTTATTATTTACAAATATTTATAATAATTAACATTAGTGCTTTGCCTTTAGTTTCTAAATCCCATAATTATGTATTTTTAAGTTAATGAAAATAGTTAATTCAAGATTGTAGGCAGAGCACTGGTAACAAAAGTAGAGATCTAGGGTTGATAATTTCATTGTAATGAACAAAGAGCGACAGAAGAGTCATGCACAACAGACATTCTTCACTCTTTCAAAACAAATGAACAGGAATGAAAAAAAATAGTCGTGAATGATGACAACTCTTTAAGCTTAGCAAGAAGAACGGTTGGAAAGAGTGTAGAAGCTATGCGTCAAGAGCCAAGACTAGATGAATTAAATTGAACATTGAAAAAACCCCAAAGCAGGTAGACAAAGATGATGATAATAATAATAATGCAGGGGCGAAAAGAAGAGAGGTAAAGAAACATTAAACAAATACAAAAGTCTCACATAAAGGGCCACAAAGGAAGGATGAAGGGGAAAAGTGTAGTGGGACCTGATGCATCCTTGCGGGAATATTTAGGTGTGATATTTACTTTCATTGATATAAGTTCTTAACTGAAATGTACAAATGAAATACATATGTTTACTTTGTAAACGTAATAGTACAGGAATTGTAGTAGAAACTGTATTGGTCGATGTATCAAACCTGTAAGTTGTCATGTAATGGTGGCGTGAACAGCTTGCTCACAGAGCAAGAGCCACTCATCCACAGCTCTCGCTCAAGAGTTTGTTATTCAATTTGAATGAATTGTTAATGAGCAACCTATCATTAGACCTAACACGACCTTGTCTAACACCCTGTTCAATGTCAAAACATTTACTCAAAGCTCCATCCACCATGGCACACGTTTTACTTCTATCATAAACCACCTTAGTTTCATTTACTAAACACGCATACTCTCTCGAGACATTTAATAACATAGTCCCATTCATTCGATCGTAGGCTTTCTTCAGATCAACGAATGAACAATTAACTTTCTTCCTTACTGCCATACATTTCTAAATCACTTGTTGCAATGCAAATGTCCAGTCCATGCACCTTCTACATGGCACGAAACCACATTGCACACCCCAAATCTTGTTCGTAGATTTTTCAAGCACACTGGCAATTAAAACTCTCCCAAACACTTTGCCTGGATTATTCAAACAAACTAACTGCCCTATAATTCTTAAATTCACTTTTACTTGTAAAAAGGAACAATGGCAGCATTCTTCCAAGCACTTAGAACATTCAAAATCTCAGCATACACATTGAACAACTCACACAATCTGGTAAGTAATACTCTGCCCCCACACTTGAGCATTTCATTTGTGATCCCATCTACATACACAGCTTTGCCATTCTTTAAAACTTTCATAGCTTTTAACACCTCAACCGCATTAATTATTTCACTCATCATAACTTTTCCCCTATTTTCTGCTACTTTCTCTATGTTTAAACCATACAATTGCTCAAAATACTCAATACATCGCTCTCTCATTGTTTTAATCCCAGATCATCTCACCTGTTCATTCTGAGTGTCGTATGTATTTCCTGTAACTCCTTGTTTAGGTCTCTTTACTCACTTCCAGAACAGGGTTTTTTCCCCTCCAAAATCATTCTGAATTCATTTTACATATTTTAATCTCATTCGCTCTTTAGGGTCTATTACTACTTTCTTTAATGGTGACCTGGCGGTCTAGGGGTAAGGTGTAAAACTTCTGTGCTGAGGGTCCGGGGTTCAATCCTCGGTCCCGGCACAGATTTGTCTGATTGCCAAACCCTTCCTTCACCTCTGACAAGTCGTGTATTAACCACAGCTTGTGAATGTGTGGAATGCCAGGCCTCCATCGTGGTTCGGATCCCACGTTAAACTGTAGGTCCTCCTATTCATCTCACAATCACCCTACTTACACATTAGCGTAAGTGCGTACAACCCGAACGTAGTAATAATACTTTCTTTGCATTCATATTTTTCTCTTTGTATATGTCCAACAACTTCATAACAATCATTCATTAGTATGCTTCTTTCTTTTCTCTCACAGCTTCTTACTTTTTAAGTCTCCCACCACTGCAGATCCACACACATCCTTTGCACACTCAATTACAGCATCTATTATTCTGTTCCATGCATTTTCTATATCACAAGAATTTATTTCGACATTCCATTCATGCTTTTGCAAAGTTAAATTTTACCCAGCAATATTTCATATTACGTTCTTACACTTTTATGTTGCAATTTTTTCACTTTCACTATTACTTGCTTAGAACTCTTTCGCTGTTCCCTCACAAAATTCCTACCAAATTCAACTACTGAGATCACTGAGGAGTAATCCGTTCCCCATTCAGCTCTGTGCAGAGTTCTAGTAGTTTTTACTAAACTTAAGTATCTCACTATACAACTCAAAATCAATCATCGTTGACAGATCACTCCTTTGCCATGCTTATAATGAATATCTTTGTGCTTAAATCATGTGTTTGACACAAATAAACCTTTTTCTAAACATAGACTCAATAAATCATTACCATTCTCATTTACCCTGTCATCACTATACCTTCCTAACAAAATACTATAACTAAATAGTAACTCAAGCTAGTTTTGTAGTTGAATGTATTAATACCATTTTTTAAATAACACAAGTTAAAAAACAACCAATATGTATTCTTTATGCTAAACTTCTTTTAATTGAAACTATAATTTTATAAAGGAGCTTAATACAAATAGTAAAAATAATCATTATTCTAGTATTCAGTGATCTATAATTTAGCTATTTTTATTTTCATTGTCATGTTATGCAATGCAACTTAAATTGAGGTTAATTCAAAATGGACAAATTTATTAAATTAGTTTATCAGTCGAAAGTAGTTTTAGAGCATTAATATGAAATTTGATGTTAATTTTAACAATATTTTTAAGTTAACGAATGAATTATAAGTTAAACTGCTAATAATGTTTGAATTAAATAGCCTTTACATACCATTGCAATTTAAAAATTGATTTGTATGTACATCAGAAGGAAGCTTGAAAATGACGAACATACACAATTCTTGAACTTGGTCCCATGCTTTAGTGACAAGCTCAAGCTCTCAGCTCAAAGCTTTTAATCCGAGTACTCACTAAACCCTAGTAATTAGTGAACCATCCTTAATTCATGATTTAACCTCAAGGCATGACCATCTAAATACAACTTATATTAAATGTAAAGTAAATCAATCACACCCTTCCAGCTATAACCCCAATTATGGACATAGAGACAAAGACAGGCAGAATTTTAAGCTCTAATATTTTGAGTTCAGGGGCACCTAAAACGTCAATATCCATCAGTCTCAAGAAAGAGAATGTTGACGATTACAATACATGAGAAAATAAAAAACATAATAATGTGCAAAATAAGGTTAACAGGGCTAGAAGTGGCAGAATGCGTACGAAAAAGAGATAAAAGAGATTACAATACCAATAAAAGAGACTAAAAAGAGACCAAAGCGCCAAATGCTCAAACCGGTTATATTTTTGCTGTTACTATTTACAATTAAAATAAAATATAAATTAAGAATTCTTAGGTTTTTTTGGCAAAGAAAGCAGTGTTCAAACTATTTTTCCTTTTACCAACAGTTTTTCGAGGAGTTTCCACATCTTTGAGCAACACTAACTTCCTTCAAATTCCCATTCTGTATTCTCTTCAATCGTTCATTAGCTTCTTTGAGCAGATGATCAAATGCTTCAGAAGTTACCTCATGACCCTTTTTTGTCTGTAGTATCCTACTTTCTAGCTCAACAATTTCTTTCCTGGACTCATAATTTTAAATTTTAATTTCTTGAGCATTTGAAGGCACAAAAGAGAAAAGAGACTTATTCTGTAAAAAAGAGACCAAAAGCTAAATAAGAAGCCGGCTTCTTGGTCCGAGTTACCTATTTCATCAATAAATATTGTGCAGGGTTGAAGCTTGACTGCCAGCGCGAAGACTGCTGCAACCAGTTTTTGACTCTCCCCGTACCACTTGTCAGTCAGGATGGATACATCCAGATTGATAAAGCGCGTCCCTGCCTCACGAGCGGTCGCCTTGGCTATGAGCGTCTTGCCACAGCCGGGAGGTCCATGTAAGAGCACACCTGATGACACAATAAATAGCACACTTCAAAACAATATTCTCCCCAGATTTGTAATAAAAGTTTGAAATCTTTGAGGAGATACTTGATAACACAAGTAGAAACAAGACCAAGAATGAGAGTGATTGTTCAGGCAACAGTACAGGAAGTACATGAGATAGTAGAGGAAGCAAGACTGAGATGGTATTGTCATGTAATGAGGATGTTGGAGTATATGAGATGTAGAGGAAGCAAGACTGAGATGGTATTGTCATGTAATGAGGATGTTGGAGTATATGAGATGTAGAGGAAGCAAGACTGAGATGGTATTGTCATGTAATGAGGATGTTGGAGTATATGAGATGTAGAGGAAGCAAGACTGAGATGGTATTGTCATGTAATGAGGATGTTGGAGTATATGAGATGTAGAGGAAGCAAGGGTGACATAATGAAGATGTAAAAGGAAAAAACCCCAAGGAGAATGATGGATGGACCCTGCCAGGGTGACCAAGAAAGAGAAGGAAGGAGTAAATAATATCAAATGTGTGCGAGGAGAAGATTGGAAGAAAATAAAGGAGAAATAATGGTGGATTGAAAAAGGAAGATGGAGACTGAGGTGTACCTAGGTTCTCTTGAGCACTTGGCAAGGAAATAATGTCTTCCCCCCCCTCCCTTCCTCACAAGGAAAAAAATCTCTTTACAGCAATAGCCACACTATTTGTATTACAATTAGTTATAAAATTAAATTAATTAATTAATCAATTTAGTAGTGAATGCAAATTTAGCAGCAAATCCCTAAGACTTCCAGATAAAGATGTGGTAGTTTTTTCTTTGTCCATTTCAGCTTTATAAACGCACTACTAGATGGATTTTTAAGTTTCATGTTATTTAATAATGTTTTGTTACACTTTATACACTGCACAACACTGTACACGGAACTAGTGGTAGGTCCAAACTCGCGCAATGTATGAAAAATTGATTGAAGAGTGACGAAGAGTGGTGTTTTTTTACCATAGCGGTAGATCTAAAAATTACTACATTTTACATGACCCAAGCTCTCTAAGTGTCCAAAGTGAAGGAGAAGCTGTAGTGTTTCACAGAACTACACCACACAGTGGGTGTCATTTGAAACTTAAGATACTGTCTGGCCCAACAGAAGGGATCTGATTGTGACCTGCCACCCCCATGTTCCTGTAGCTTTGCCACCCTTAAACAATAGGTCAACTTTATCATGAAAATAACAGATCTATAATTATGTTGTATTTATTTAAATGAAATGACATACTATTAAACGGTATTTAACACAGCTGGAATGAAAAGTTATCAATACACGGTAGCTTTGTATGTTGGCACGTTGAGGACCTTATCTACAGTGAGGTTGTAGGTCAAGTGAAGCTGGGAGATCACTTTTACTTGGTTATAGTCTAACCAGAAAGCATTTCAAATCTTGCAGTTTCATGAAATTACAGCATATTTTGAACCAGCCCTTGAAACAAGGGGAAAGGAAATATTGTGCCAGAAGAGTTGGCTGGAAGTGCCTTGCTGTGGACATTTTACTCAGTAGAGGGGTTGAGACCTGTTAAGAAAAAGCTAAGATTTTACGATGGTGTCAAAAAGGCTTGTCAACAATATAAAAATATATAAGGAACATGAACACCCATGCTTGTTATTATTATTATTTAGCACCGCGTCTTACTACCCGTTCGGGTTATACACTTGAGTACTAATTATGCTAATGGATTAGGAATTGGGAAGGTTGAATTTAGAGGAAGTGAACCCGCAGTTGCGTGGATGGAGAGTGGAAAACCATTTTAGGAAAAACCACCCCCAGTTCACCCGACTGAGATTCGATCCTTGATCCCCCCGTCCTCGGCAGTCGAGCTCAACACAACTAGCGCGTTAGCCAACTACGCCACCGAGGCGGGTTCCATGCTTGTTAAATGAGGAGGGAATATTTCAACAGATAAAGAGTCCATGAGTTCAATATTATAAACCCGCCTCAGTGGCGTAGTTGGCTAACACGCCAGTCGTGTTGAGCCAGACCACCGAGGACGAGGAGATCGAGGTTCGAATCTCGGTCGGGTGAACTGGGGGTGGTTTTTAATATTATAAAATTGTCTATTAAATTGAAATATACTAAGGGTGGGAACTTTTGATTTTGAATAATATGAAAGGTTAAAATCTATATGATTACAAGGTGGGGAGGCAGGGCGAAACAATTCCAGTGTGTTTGTGCCATGGTGCGAGAGAGACGGGAAGCTTCTTCCATTTGATCTAACCATGACACGTCACCATACACTCCTGAGCCTCCAGCAGTCTACTTTCATACTGTTCAAACTGCCTCGCCATTTATCCTACCGTTCAGCTCCCAGCTCTTGTCTGAACGCACCACCTTACACAGATAACTGGAGACAGATTCCCCCTAATCTTTGAGCCTGCGCTCCTGGTGTGGATCGTCACCAACTCCTAGTTACGGCTCTAGATGAAGGCATTTTACTAAACTGACCCGGCTACAGGGAAAGAGACTTTGATTATAGTGATTTGTATAAAAGAAGGGATTGTTGACAGTGGTTAGAATTTTTGCTTTTCTTTGATTCAGACAGAAAAAACAACACTTAATTTTATTTATTTCGAGCCAGCTTTTAATAAAAAAATTAAAAAATAATAACTCAAATTTTTAAATTCCGGTTTTGCGGTGCACATGTTTGTCACGGTGTTTACTCTACTTGACCAATGAAATTACCGACTTTTTTCCTGATCATTTCCTAAAATTCCCGAATCAAAAGTATGTCACACCCTTCTTCTTAAAAAAATTAAAAAATAATAACTCAAATTTTTAAATTCCGGTTTCGCGGTGCACATGTTTGTCACGGTGTTTACTCTACTTGACCAATGAAATTCCCGACTTTCTTCCTGATCATTTCCTAAAATTCCCGAATCAAAAGTATGTCACACCCTTCTTCCCCCTCTCTATGGCCCCCCCTGTTTTTAGTGAAATTTCTATGAATTTAAATTCTAAACATTTTTTTTATTTGGATTAACATATTCTACTAGGCATTAGAAAACATCTTACGCAGATAAAAAAAACTGGTTTGAATCACATTGTAATGTACTGATTTAATGTGAATCACATTGTAATTTACTGATTTAATGTGAATCACATTGTAATTTACTGATTTAATGTGAATCACATTGTAATTTACTGATTTAATGATTATTATATTTCATATTTTGAGTAAAATAACATTTTATCNTATTCTACTAGGCATTAGAAAACATCTTACGCAGATAAAAAAAACTGGTTTGAATCACATTGTAATTTACTGATTTAATGATTATTATATTTCATATTTTGAGTAAAATAACATTTTATCTTTTTTTTTTAAATCTACCAAATTCCCGACTTATTTCCGTTTTTTCCCGACCGCTTCAAATTCCCGGCTAATTCCAGTTTTCCCGGATGGTAGGCACTATAATTTGTGCACAGGTGTTAATAATTTTAAAATTTCAGACCTCTGCCTCCAGAAGATATTGCGCAATGCTAATGACAGAAAGAGAGAGATACACAAACTCTTCATTTTATTAATATAGAAGCTATATACATACATACACACACACACACATACACATCTTTATATATATATATATATATATATATATACACACACACATACACATACACATCTTTATATATACTAAGATATTCTTAAATATGTCGAGTTTGATTTGAATTTTACAGACAAGTAAAATATTTAACGTAAATGAGTGTTAGGGAGGGCCAGAATAGCAAAGAGTATACATCTATGAATAAACCTATTACTATACAATAAAGGAAATTGAAAAAATAATAAGGAAAGATAAAGTGAAAAAGTGAAGGTACCAACCTAAGGAAAGAGGAAGAAATGTAGGAAAAATCCAATGCACAAAAATGACATATTTATGTTTTCTGGCTTTTACAGTAGAAAGTCTCACACACACACATTTAAACAAAAAGTTTTTATATTTAGGTATTATTACATTATCAAAAAAATATAGGCAAGCAGAGAAGAAAAATACTAGCCCACTGCATTTTGAATTTGAATAGTGTTTTTTCTCCTTTCCCTATAAATTTAATAATTGTTTTAACACCGCATCTTACTAACCATTTGGCTTAAGTATACATTTATGCACTAATTATGCTAATGAGTTAGGGGTGAGGAAGATTTGAGTTTAGAGGAAGTATACCTGCATTTGCATGGAGATGGAAGAAAAAAAACCTTCAGTACACCCTGTCAGGATTAAACCATAATCTCTCCGTCATCGGCAAAAATGTACTATCACTAATTTTAATATTCAATAAGATGTACTGGTCTTAGAAATCAAAGTTAGAACATAATTATGCCTATGTTTGTGTCACACATAACAAAGTCTGGGAAAAACTAGCGCCAATCGTTGGTTCAAATAGCACAAAATTGTAATGCCAGAAAATTTCTCACAAATAAATGTATTCACACCCGACTTCTTGACACGTAACCTTGAGGAGCTCGCCCAAAAAATGAAGCAGCATCACAACTATCACTGAAAAGCTATCTTTCTGTCACTTTTGCAATGAGGTCACATTTTCTGGAGAATATATTGTTTAGTGTTATATTTATTAGATTAAAGTTACTAAAATAGATTTAATCTACTTTAGTTGATAATATTAATCATCATCATCATCCTCATCCTCATCATCAATTGTTTCCAGCCTGTAGCCGGGCCAGTTTAGTAAAATGCCTTAATAATATTAATAAATAAAAAATAAAGAAACAAAAGAGTTCTCCCCAAAAATGAAACATTAAATTATAACAGCCATTTAAATAGTATTTTAGGGCACGTATCAAACATGGTAACAGTCATATTTTCACTAAAAATTGTGCTTTAAATTTTTTCTGAATATAAAATTATTGAAATTATTTGTGTTTTATTTAATTGATTTAACTAAGCTAATTTAATAAAAACAAATATTAAAATAGTAAGCAATCAAAACAGCATTTAGTGGCACTTTGAGTCACCAGGACAGATAAATATTATATTTAGGGTCACAATCAAAAAGTTTGGGAAACACTGGTCTAAAGAAACAATACAAGGGAATTTGTTATGGGTTGTGCTCCTTGATCTTAAAACTTAAACAATTTCAAATTATTTTATATATTTATATTTGTTGTATTTTTATGTAAATAATGAGTGTAGAAAGTTTATTATTAAACATGTAGACTTGTCTATAATTCATAATATTCTATTACCCTCATTTACTATTTCAGTTACAAATGACTTGCCAATGATGATAGTACATGGTCAATAATCAGTGGTGACTCGAGAGTTTGAACACTGGGGGTGCTGCTTGGGTTATACAGGAAGAAAGGATAGGCAGGAGATTTATGGGGAAGCATATGGAGGGATGTATAACAATGTTTTCTCTAAACATTTCATAAATTAAAATGTACTAAAACTTATTTATTTTAAGACTTATTAGCAAAAAGGTCATTTAACAAAATATAAAATGAAAATTAATCTTTTCAAGAAAGCGATATGGCCATAGTTAAAAAATCTCCTTTATTTTGTTTACTCCTCATATAACTTATGATAGACCTACTGATTTTGTTTTGTATTGATGGACTGTAGTAAGCCTACTGTAACGGAAATACATTAAGGCCCTTGGCCCTGTCGAGTGCAAGTCTAAAACCTATTTTGTGGGATAGTGGGCGGGTGGGTGCAAGGCATGGTGTGGCTTCACAACCAACCATAGTATTCTTCCGCGCCAATAAGAATAGAAGGATCACAAGAACCATATATGGCGTGAGCTACCGGACAGGTCTTGCGGAAAAATCATACTTTCGGAATTATCAGTTTTCTCGAGAACGAGTGAAATTTTTATGTTAATATTTTCAACACCCCTTCTAAGATAATGTATCTATGTTTATTAATTGTTACATTTTCTTATTTTTTGTTATGAAGCCAGCAGTTTTCTAATGAAAAATGTAAATTTTATCGAAATTTGATCACTGTTAAAATGATAGAGGAGGTGTGTGTATATAAAAAGTATAACTTAATCAACATGCTTCTATTCTTGAACAAACCGTTTCCGAAAAGAAAATTGCAAAACAATAAAAATTCTTGAAGATAACCGTTTGTTCCCATGGATCTGCATTTCCACACCAAGTGAAAAGGGCCAATTGCCTTAATGACAACATAATTTAATTAGTTGTGAAAATAAATAAAATAAAATTGTTTTTATGTATAAAATTGTATTAAAATCAACAAATAAATCAAAATCTCATAAACATATCAATAAGTAGTAAATAAACACAGAATTATACTAATTAAAAGAGTTAAGTCAAATTATTATATTCTTAGAATAAATATTATATTATAAATTAAATGCAAATGATACAAATATGCCAATTGGAATTTATAGAATCATAATATTTTAAAATACACGTCTACTTTTGAATGGGAAGTAAATGCTATGAGTTTATATTTAGATAAAATTGTTTGAGCATCAAACTACTACTAGTTGCCCTTAAATGTATTGGTAAAAAATGCTAATGGAACTTAATCGAGAAATATTATTTGTTAATAAATTAAATAAATTCTTGTTTTAGTATCCATCTCTTCACTCATTAGATAAACAGTAAACATGACTAAAACAAAAATATTAGTCACACAATAATTCAGTTCCAGATTAGACTGTGGCTGTCGAGGGGATCTGCAATGCTTGCAGCTCCAATCCTATGTTACTGCTCGGATATTTCCCCTACTCCCCCTCTTCTACTTCTACACTTCACCACTATCAGAGAGTTGTAGTGCCCGATGCCTAGCCAGTAGCCTCATGAAAACCTTCCTTTAAAACCGCACAATTACTGTCTGTAAAAATTACAAAATCTGAAATATGTTGAAAATAATTATTATAATCTTGACTGTACTAAACTAAAATAAAATGTATATAGAATTGGGGGTGCTGCAGCTCTTATGGACGAGTCGCCACTGTCAATAATGTATGTTGTACTAAAATGATAGTGGAGTGTTATCATGACATCGAACTCTATCGCATTTATGTAGGTCCAACAAAGGAGTATCAATCTTTGATATATAGTAAGTTGTATTGAAAATTGTAACCGTTTGAACATGAGGAATTGAATCTGATTTATGGTTTGTGTTTCCAAATTGTGTTCTTGGGCTTTCAATACAATTCCATATGCCTGAGAGTTTTAATGAGCACATATTTGTATTCTTAAAGACATAAATTACTGTACAGTTTTGATGCCATAGTAAGTGACTGAAGTATGGGTACAGGGAGTAAATATGAGATTAGAGGAAGCAAGGCTGAGAGGGTATGGTCATGTAATGAGGATGGTAAACAAGAAAATACTAAAGAAAATGGTGGAGATGAAGTATGGAGGGGAAAAGATCGCATGGGAAACCAAGAAAGAGATGGAAGAAGCAGATAACAGAAAGTGTGTGTGTGTGTGAGTGAGAGGAGAAGAATAGAAAGGAGGAAGAGTGATTGAAAGAGAGAGGCATTTTACTAAACTGAATGGGAATGGGGCAGTATAGCTAATGTCATATTGAGTAGAAATGACTGGCACAGGTCATGATGTGTGTACATCCTTGAATGGCAGGTGGGACAGTTGACATGTTTGCTGACAATATATTAAATATCGGAGCTTGAAGAGATACTTATTTTTGCAAGCCTGGATATAAGGATTCTTCTTCTATGTTTGGATCTCCAGGACTTTTTTCCCTGCTTTCCATTTTGGACAGGTCGGAGACCAGGCAGTGTGTGGACCCCTTATTTGACAAAGAACATAGGAGACTCGCACGGTGTATCGTGAGCCTCCAATCCATAATCCGCACAGGTTGGCTTACCACGGCATCGTATTACAAAATTCCTGGCACTGAAAGCAGCCCTGAGGCTCGGGAACATGCGGCCGGACCCAGAGCATGTGGAACTGAGGCCTCACCACTTCCTGAGTGCCTTTCAATATTGGGCTGGACGACCTTACCTACAGTTTGATGCCAACAGCAGAAACAGAGCTCCTACAAGTAACACAGGATAAAGGTTACTTGAGGAGAGCCGTGTTACTCATGGAAGCGGGGAAATATTATATGTATGAACTGTGAACCATCCATCCGCTTAATTCAGCCAAGTTCACGAAAGCCTACCACTCTGCAATGCAGGCACTAGGTTCCCCTTTTAGTCACCTCTTGTAGCAAGCACCAGATACTGTGGGACTATTATAAGCCCCACCACCCAGGGGAAGAAACTTAATAGAAAATGACTTACTTTTAAGATTTAAGAATCTACAAATAAGATAAGTTGGAATACAGGTGGTTTGTTAGATCACAAACTTGTCTAGATTGGCTTACCATCGCTTGGATACCAGAGAGTAATGGAAGGGTTTGAGCAGGTGGAGAGTATAGTTTTGTTCGATCCATGGAAAATGATAGGTAAACATTCTAAAAAAACTGCAATAGTACATGTACTTGACTCACTTCCCTAATTGGGAGTGGTCTCAAATAATGTTAATGGATGAATCATTTAGTGGGGCTTGTTGTATCTGTAAGGTATAGTCACTTCTTGTAGTCATAATCAAAGTAGCTAAAAAAATTATTTTCTTGAATGGACAATATCATAGTAAGCAACACTAAAATATGTTTTCTTGAGCAGGCAATATCACAGTAAGCAACATAAAAAAATGTCTTATATATAAAATGCTTTTTAACACATTAAACCTGTAGTGGCAACCATTTAGCAATAACTCCTCTGAATGAATAATAAATAATCAAAGCATTAATAAATAGAGTTATATAAAAAAAAATACTTTTGTTTGTTGGATTTGTTCAAAGTTCTACACTGTAAAATGTGTAGTATGTGGCTTACTGATTATTTTACCCCAAACCTTCATTTATTAAACCCATTGTCTCGTAGTTCTAGGACAGATAATAGTCAGGGAGTTGAGCTACATGTAAATTATTGATACAGATAACTGTGTTGTCATAAGGACAGGTGGGTGATATGAGCAGCTATATATGCAACAAGTTGTCCATTTAGACAGGGTTTTTATAGTTCAAAGAGAAATAGTGGTCTTCCTAGTTTAAGAAACATTTTGCAGGCATGCAGTTAAAATGCAATAATAATAGTAATAATAAGGTTAATAAACTTCAAACACAGTGACCAGGTAGCTAATATCTATCTATTAATGAAAGCTGTGATAAGACAAATGCAAGGATTAATTGTACTAAGCCATAGTGATTTTGCCTTTACTTGAATAAACAATTGTTATTTATTATAATTGAACTATTGGCGACAATTGGGTCATTGTGGCATTCTATAAACAAAAGGTCTTAATTACCCCAATGAATAAGAAATCCCAAAATAATTTCAATCATTTCCTCTTAAAAAGTAAGAATACAATTTCTCTTTTCTCTTCCCTGTTATGTTGTCAATAGAACACAATCAAAACAACAAAAGAGTTAGTAAATTGATTAACAATTTAGTTTTTTGGCTTCCCTGCATAATAACCTAGATCTATTCCAGCTTCCAAAACACCAATGCTTATCTAGCATGCGTGTGGTTGTTTGTTCAATGAAACGAAAGCTTACGTCATACTAACAGATGAAGGATATAGTTGCACAGAATACACACGGAGGTTTAGGGGGTGGCGACTTGGATGCGGAAAGAAGAGTTAGGTCTAAATATTAAGGCCTATTCATTTTCTAAAGATACACATTTTGTCATTAAATTGTTAAAAAAAAAAAGTTAAAGAAGATTTTGGTAATCTTCGACAAACTGGAAGAGTTATGTCCAGGTTAGTCCTATCTTCTACACCCGAGGATGTTACAATTTAACCAAACCCCTCAAATTAAACTTCCCGGGCTTAGTTAATTAATACTTTAAAATACACAGCTAAATTCACATTAAACACCACCAACTTTATCTAACATACAAGTATGGTAGGCTAATTGAAAAGTTTTAAAAAAATCTTACAATATGATCCCTTTAAAAACGGGATAAATTTAATATCTAAATTTTAAAAATGGGAAAAGAAAAGGCCAATGCTTTCTAAGCTTTGTATATTTTTATAATTTATTCTATAGTTTCTACTTAGGAATACAATAGTAATAAGGACTCTACTAGGCAATAACCCGTACAAAGATAGTGAATGCTCTGTAACAAACTCTGCTGCTGTCCAGTAGCGTGTTCACTTAGTTTCTTTCCTATTTCCCCCGTACTCCATCTATTCAGTCAACACTTTTACAACTGCCCCCATAGTGTAGTAGTCAGTGCACCTGGCTACGAGCCTAGGGGTCCTGGGTTTGATTCCCGGCTGGTACCTTGGGTATTTTACCTTCAAGGACAAGTGATCCCAACAGCCATCAGGGCTTGGTAAATTAGTCTTAATTTATGTTTAAGACTCCTGTTGGCCTACACCTCCATATTCACTATCATCACCTCACCTCCCCTTCCCTCATTGCGGGGACAATGTGTAGACAACCTCCATTGGTGCACCCTAGTTCCCTAGTAGTCTATACTTACAGGCGACTGAACCTGGATGTCATGTCCCTCCCGATCATGTATACCAATTAATAAAAGAAAAACTTTTACACAAGTTTTATCTTTCTTCAGCTTTTGACTGCTTATCTTATTAGATTCTTGCATTGCTGCCAATCATTACTATTTTTGTTTTCTAATTATTTATTTTATCAACTCCTTCCATTCAACTAATTCCATATCACCAAATCATATTTTACAATGATTATAGTAAGCCTATATTTTACATAGTATCTGATGTTATGTTGAAATCAAAATAGGATAAAACCAATCATCGCCCAATAAAGCCCCTAAAGAAATAGTATAATCCACCAAGGGCTGATTTTTTTTTTAAACTGTCCCACATCTCCACATCTGTTAGAAGGTGTCACCTTTAGGAGGTTGTGCCAGCTGAGAGTCTACAAACAGCTCTCGTTTCTGGATGGGCAGTATCACAGTCTCCCTTAGTTCCTGAATAACGTCATCAAGACCTGCGATGTCACTCCATGACACGGGGATATCGTTGGGATCCACCAAGTGTCCAGCGATCATCAGTTCGTACTCATTCAGCGGCTAGGCATACAAAACAAAACAAACAGGGCTAGTGAGAATAGGATCAAGAACATTAAGGACATCATTTAAACTAGCAATGTTAAATTTGGCATGTTGAAAATTGTTTTTCTTAGGAAAATTTGAAGTATACACTGTCATTTTTTCTTTTTCTCTTATGTCAAACTTGATCCCTTTAATAACCATATTCACTTTCTATAGAAACAAACACATTTTTATACTTTAAATATATACCAAGTGAGAAAGTAACAATTATATTAATATATTTTAGTGCCTAATGACTAACAAAGGAAAATTGTTAGAAACTTAATAAAAAAAACCTCAAGGGGGGAAAAGGAACTTTTAACATATTTACAAACTGCAGATAGAAGATGAAGCCACCAAATATATACAAGAAGAATAAAAAGTTACTGAAATCTTTAAAATAGTTCTCAACAGGAGAAAACAAGAAAATGGGGTTCTCTATAAAAGTATGACCCAAATGGCATTCAAAAGATTCACCTGGCGTTCAAAACAAAGTAAGCAAATGACTCCATCTGTGCTGTCGTGTAAAAAAAACAGAAGGTCACCATTAAAATCTAGAGCCAGGCGAATAGGGGCATATTTACGACACTCCACCAAAATGTGGTACACACTAAGGGGAGCATCGCAAAACTCACACACTGGAGGTGGATCCCCTCTTAATAAAAACCCAGGAGTCAGAAATGTATGCCTGACATGGAGTCTCGTCACGATGACCTCTTCTCTTCTAGATTTTCGTACAGAAAAGGGCCATCGTGACACATCGTCCCTGATGGACCGCAGCTTGTTCTGAGCAGGGGTAGAAACCCATGTCGAGCACAGCCCTTAAGGCCGCATTACACGTAGCAGGTTGCAGCGCTGCTTTCTGACATCGTTTTGTAGCGCTGCAAGATGATCATGTAATATACCTAAATGATCGATGCACATATCAGAAAGCTGGCAGCGCAAATATCAAACGAGTTTGATATTTTCTGATCGGACGACTGCTTTCTGCGACGTGTAATCGCTTTCTGCGCTTTCAACTTGCTTGCTTGGTTAACTGGTGAGATAATTTCTGAAGTCATCAACATCTAATTCAGGTAAAATCGTCACAGTGTTACATAGTGTTCCGTTTTAACACTACTAAATTTCGACTCCACACACGTTTCTTTCTGCGTTTTACAACACTACAATATTTCAATTTTTGGTAGTACCCGTACAATATAATAAGCTTTTCATCTTCTTGTTGTTGACGAGACATCTTAGCACAAACTGAACCAGCAAAACCAAGTGCGGACGATAAAATAACTCCCCCTCCACTGAGCGGCAAGATGATCATTCGTCAGAATGCAGCTTGTGTGTAATAGGTAACCCAGATTTGTCAGCTCGCAGCGCTGCAAAACAATGTCAGAAAGCAGCGCTGCAACCTGCTACGTGTAATGCTGCCTTTAGATATAAAAACAATAAACCCAAAGCCAACTCTTGAAACTTAAGTTATTTAGACAAAGTTAGTTCATATTAGTTCTCACTGCTAGGATAAAAGGCTATGTCAATAATACCATTCATGTAATGATTTATTATTCATACAATCACCCTTACTTTACACTGGAACTATAAGTAATAATATTTTTATTACTTTTATCTAATGCTACTTCAAAAATATGTACGATTATTGATCAGGGGTTGAAAATAAGGATAAAGGGGCAGAAAAATGGAGGAATCCAACATTTTCTTGTTTTTTTTTTTGGGGCAATATTTTGGTGGTGAACTAAACATGAGCAGGGATCTTAGCAATCACTATTTACAAACAAATACTTGCAAATTCTCGTAGTTTATATTCACGGCTCCATCTTATCAGACAATGGTTGAGTAAACAGAACTAATCAATGTTTTTGTGTGAGCCATACTGATTTTATAAGCATCAAATACTGTTTTGATTCAGAATTAATTTCATGAGATTGAACTCCAGTAAATATTTGAATACTTTACTTTAGTTACTACATGGTCATTTCAGTTGTCAGTTATTTAGTCAAGTAAGGTGTCAGACTTTTGTGCTGGGGGTCCGGGGTTCACTCCTCGGTCCCGGCACAGATTTATCTGATTGCCAAACCCTTCCTTCACCTCTGACAAGACGTGTATTAATCACAACTTGTGAATGTGAGGAATGCCAGGCCTCCACCGTGGTTCGGATTCCACGTTAAACTGTAGGTCCTTCATTTCATCTCACAATCACCCTACCATTACACATTAGCGTAAGTGCGTATAACCCGAACGGGTAGTAAGACGCGGTGATGATGATGATGATGATAATGAAGATGATGATAATAATAATAATGATAACAATGATGATAACAATAATAATAACAACAGTGACAATAACAATAATAATAATAACAACAATAATAATAATGAAGATGATGATAATGATAATAACAATAATAAAAAATCATAATAATCATAATAATGATGATAATGATGATAATGATAATAATGATAATGATAATAATGATAATGATAATAACAATAATCATAATAATAATCATAATAATCATAATCATAATAACAACAGCCAACAAACAACAATAATAATTATAATTATAAATATAATAATAATAATGTTTAGTCAAGTCCTCCATTTATGTGCAAAAAAAAGTAGATTGATCTGTTATTTTAGTTTTGATAGGGTTGGAATGCTTTGAACATATAAAAATCTCTAGGCTTTTAAAAAAAAATGGTTTTAATCGTCTTAACATATTTATTTTGTATATAAATAAAAAATGTGAAACTTCTTACTTTTAACTATATGAAAAATTAAAGCTGAATTTTCTCACAATTTGATTAAATGCTATAAATAAGGCAAAAAACCAAACATGTCCACAATTTATTTGTGAAGTAATGATGAATTACATTTTCCTAAATTTTTCACTCTTGTCACTACACCATTTTAAATGTTATATTAATTTGAGCTGTTGGTAACATTTTAGTTGGGCTCAAACTCTTATGTAGTGATTCTGTGTTATCCTTTCTTCTCTGTCATGGCTTAGGTTCAAACTAAAACTTTACCAACACTGTCCTTAACCAATGATGCATTGCAGATGAGAGTCGTGGCACACATTGTTTGCTTTGAAACTTTAAGACCAAATTTAATTATTGTTCAGGTTTTATTGAAAACTCATTTTAATAAAAGTGTTTTGGGTCATTTTTGATCAAGTTTCCTATAGGCTAATACAATATGAAAAACATTCAAATATAAACAAACTTTTTTTCATTAATGTGAATTTTTATATTTTTCATATCTTACTAACTTTTGAATAATAAATAATAAATTCAGGTCAAGCCCTATCCCCATTAATGTATATAATCAGAAGAAATTATTGACCTGCAAAACTTTCATAAGAATAATTGTTTTACAACAATAATTAAGTACTATGTACACAATATTTTATTTAATTTGTAGTATTTGTGCACTTTCTGTAATAACTGATAATATCAACACAAATTACAAACTGAAATGAACTCTTAAACATTCATCAAGCTGTGAAAGGGGAAGTCCCTAAGTTCACCAATAATACATATTTCAACCACAACCGAAATCAAACCCAGGACCCTAAGTTCCATTGGCAGATGTGCTACTGACTGAGCTAAGGTGTCAGGCTGTATATTATAAAGTAGAGCCTAGAGCAGTGATTCTCAAACAATTCCCAGTAAGCAACCACTCAAGTGTTTAATGCACATCATGCAAACCAACTACCAACAGATTTAGCCCATCAATCTTGTACAGTATTACTTTTCTCTTCTAGTAATATTTATTTTTACCTATTAGTCTAGGAGCTAGGTAAATTCTGTGGGCTTTGAGAAATGCAGAAGATTTTTTTAGATGATGTCTACAACTTACAAGCCACGGTGATGAAAACCAAATTTGTCACATGGTCTATCTTGTGGTCAATGAGAAATAGCCACCTTCTTGCTATTTTCAAAATATTTGTTTAAAATGGCTCTCTGCATACCGTAGTTGTGTGTTATGTTATTAACTAATGCTTATTGCTCAGTCAATTGAAACGGTCTAAAATTGTATAGAAGCAAAATATATCTTTTATAAAAAAAATTTTTTTTGTCCCCACAACTCACTACCAGTTTGAGCTGTGTGTATTTGTACACTAACTATGCAAATAAGGAAGATCAAAATTATAGGGAGTGTATCAGCATTTGTGTAGGGAATGAGTTGAAAACCATTTATTAAAAAACACTTTCAGTACACCTGAATGATATTCGAATCCCTAGTCATCAGCAGTCCGGTCTATTGTAAATGACGACTTAGACCATTCGACCACCGGGGCGGGTATTAATAAATCCTCCTCCATTTATTAAAACAAGCTGTCATTCTACTTCAGACTACATTCAAGAAGTTTTCAAACCATACTAATATATTACTCTAACACACTCATACAAGATTTATTAATGTGGCATTTGAAAAATTGCTGAATTGCTGAAGGAAAAAAAAACTTCACCACACGCATCCAACATGGCTAACTGCAAGAGATGCACACGCTTTCAAAGGCACACACGCTGGTTTGAGACACAATAATCTGAGCCTATATAGTTTGGGGGTGTTTGAAACACATTTAAAAACCAAATTATAGTCGCCAGACTTAAATGTTTGATCATCAATGGTAACCTAACGACTGGAAATTTCGCGCCTTGTCATAAATATTATTGGAAATTAAAATGTATCAACAAATGAAAGGTTAGGTTTGGTAATAAACATAGTAATACATAATTGAAGGTTTGAAAGTTATGTTTGTTCTATAATAAATTTTATTTTAGTTATTTAATGTTTAATTTCTGAACCGGCTGATTATATCAATACATGAGAATTCCTATGACCGAGAGTGAACGGGTCAACTAATTTTAGCCGGAAAGGTATTTTCACATATCTTCCAGGGTTCTTTTGCATGCCCCAAGTGACATACTTCCCCTCTGAATGAAGTTGTGGTTCTTTTAAATAGCTATAGCAATTTATTATGTTAGGCTAAGTCACCAATAGGCAACACAATAGCATTAAAATAAACTCGGATTAAAAATTTGAGGAATCCTCGCCTTTTTAAATAGGTTAAATATATAAGATAAATAGATAAAATTGATATAGGCCTATATTATCTTACACAATACAACACTTAATAAGGAAGATTAATTCAATTACATACTTGGTTGAATTTTAATTTTAATGCAGGACATTAGTTAGAAGAGTGGGGTTAGGGAGTGTATGTGTCAATTATGTAGCACCAAGAAAATTAGTCCCCATGTAGGCCAAGGTCATAAATCAATTCAATTTATGAAGCAAAATACTTATAACCATACAACAGCAAGAGTAGTTTTATATTTGGTTTGTACATAACTTACCTCTTTTAAATTGTTCAACCCAAGGCGGCGCAGCTGTTCTTGTGCCTGTTGAAGAAAAAAATACTATAAATTCTAGTATCTATCTTCTGGTCTTAATTTTTTTGTAAATTGAAACAATGATAAATTCAACATAAGTGACCATAACAATATCACTGCAAAAACAAGAAATTTAGATTAAATAGTTCTGTTTGAAAAAAACCTTAACTAGAGTATTAAATGCAAAAAAAAATTAAAAGAATGGAAAGAATAACAAAATGAGGAATTTATATTTAAGTATTAATGAGCACAAAAAGGGATTTCCGGTGAGAACAAATTTGGCTAAATAAGAAGATGATTATTTATTTGCAGACAATAACGTACCAGTATTCTAGATGGATGGACATTTAATGCCCTATTTAAGATGGTTGGAAAATGTATTTTAAATGGATGGGAAATATATATTTCAGATGGATGGAAAATGTAATTTAGATGGAGAGAAAATGTATCTCGACTATTATGTTATTATTACTAAGCACTGCGTCTTACTACCCGTTCGGGTTATACGCTGACTATTAAGTGAATGTGCACGATAGGGAGGATGTGGAAGAAACAAAAACACATATAGCTGAAGCTGAGTTTCCAGAGTTTACTATCGATGAAGTTGAGGCAGTCATACGGAAATTAAAGAATTCCAAAGACCTCAGTATCGATTCAATTTCAGCAGAATTAATAAAAGCAGGTGGGAGGCCAGTATTTTAAATAGAAACTTTTCTGTTCAAACTGGAAAATAGAAGCCCTGTAATATAAAGAGTCAATATTGTTGTGCCAATTTGGAAAAAGGTATACAGAACAGAATCAGGGTTCCTACACAAAATCATGAAATTTTTCCAGAACATTTAAAGGATTTTCTACATGTCTTCCAGGACAAATGAAAAGTACTCATGGCAACATACATATTATTACAAATTTTCTTTTATTTAATGCTGGCTCCCAACTTCCCTACACATGCACCTTTCTACACTATTTATTATTATTATTACTATTATTATTTAATGTATTCCATGACACAACAAGTTATTCAAATATTTAAAACGTTACATAAACTCACTTGTAAATAATCAATGGTGAAATGTGGATTTCCCCTTTCACAGTGATGAATTAACGGCTGGGTGCTGGATGTTGTGTCTGTTCTAGATATAATTTGATTTATAAGTTGTGTGCAGATTAATCAGTTGGTTTAGAAAGTGAATGTTAAATACCCCAACTCTCAATGTTCATATTGTGCATTATAGTTTATGTTATGTAAATTACAAAACAAGAATCAAATTTTTAAAAATGACAATAATATAACCTAGTTTTGTATTAATTAATGATTCAGCAGCTTGATAAAAAATTTAATGGGATTTAAAGGGATTCAGACCCCTTACGAATCTCCTCAGACACCTTATGAATCTCTTACGAGGGTAAGAGTAAAGATCAATTACTTAAATTCAAATAATGAAGCTTGTCTGGCTGTCAATGTGGTGATAGTTAAAAGGAATGCAGAACTTTTGTTTAAAAACAATAAAGAAATAGCTTACAGGATTAAATAGGGATAAAAGCAAGTACTGTACCCTACAGTATGTGACTGTAGTATGTCAAAAACCACATTCCAAAGGAAGGGACTCTCTGGAATTAGAAACATGCATTTTTACGAAAAAAGTTTTGCCAATTTAAATTTAAATACTCGGGAACTATAATAACCGATTGGAATAAAATTCAAGAGCAGTTAAAATATAGAATTCATAATGGTTATTATTATGTTTGAAAATAATATCTTCTGTCTTGAAATATTAAACTGAGAATATGCAAAACTTTAGTAATAGGGTTTAGCCGTTGTTCTTTACGGATGTTAAGTGTGATCTCTTACTATATAGCAAGATAATCGATTGACAGTTTTTGAGAAAGTACCATGAATGATATTTGGGCCTAAGAGGAGAATTTAGAAAGCTAATGTGGGATATTACATTAGTGCAGTTGGTAGTATTGTGTAGGCTCTGGAATCGATGATTTTCTGTGTTGAGCTAGGTGTTCTTTGCATTATAATATTGACCCCACATCCTTTGCGTTTAGTGACATAATTTGTTCCTATGAACATTAGTGTTTATTTGATCAGTATTATTTGACATTTTAATTTATTAATGAATGAAAGGTTAGGTTAAGTTAGGTTGGGTATGAACCATAACTATATATTATGAAAGGTTTGAAAGCTAGGTTTGCATCATAAATTGTTTTTAACATTAATGTGGGCATATTCAGGACGTCATTTAACGGGTGTGGCAGTTGCAATCGGTTTAGTTTCAAAGGCTTCTTGTGTGAGGTTACATCATGTAGTTTTATTTAAATAGTTGTTCAAAATTTCTTGAAACAAATACTTACAAATATGATTGTGTCCCATTTGCAAGAGTTGGGTTTGCTATAAAAAAAAAGGGTGAAATGTTGCTGTAGACTTGTTAAAACTCTGATTCACATGACATGGCCGACCTACACACCGTTTCTTAAGTGAGCTATTGCCAAAATAGCTAGAAAAAAAGTTTGTATTTAAACCTTTACAATATGTAGCTTT
>CABFWB010004761.1:43795-54220 GCA_902151455.1 Timema bartmani | reverse complement strand
TTAGTTAAAAAGCTAATTGAAAATTTAAAAATCCGGCTTCAAGATGCATTCGGACCCCCTTTCATCCACCTATGTTAAAAATTTCAGATCTCTACGTGCCGTAGATTTGGTTGGGCATCGCACACACACACAAAGATAGACAAACACTTCCCTTTATTACAATAGATAATGTGTCTTAGCTCATTTATGGATGAAGTATCAGGAACTTTTAATCAGGCTTTCAGAGTGTGAGCTTACATTATATTACCGAGACAAATACATATATTTTAGAGCTAGACAAATTATTGCATCTCGATACCGATTCGATGACATGTTGTGAGTATTCATATGAATACAAGAATCGAAACAAAAATATAGAGTGAAAAGTATGAATACCTAAATAAAAGGATCAATATTAAAATTTGATTCCCGCGTTCGTTGAAAGTTTAGAGCAGTATCTGTTCGAGGGGCGCAACAATTCCCACGATGTATGTTGACCCATTATGCATTGCAACGCACACTTAAAATAGGTGGTTATCAATGTGTTTTTTTTAGTGGATAAACATATATTTTAGATAATTCTCTCGATGGATGTTTTCAAATTATAACGCTGTGTCGTGGCACAATACGATACATCGATACAAACACTTTACATTAACGGGTTATTTCAAATCTCCTCACAAAAGCCAACGAAGTTGTCTGCTTGCTTCTATCACTACAGCGCATGCGCACTGATATGAGATGGTTGGTTTTGAGATTTGGTTGCTGAAGATCTCAGATCCTGGTCATTAGTTGGTTGCCTTCACACAATGCAGGTGAATATAGTACAAGAAATTGCAACGTATATATAGACCGAAAGCTATGACAGAGAAAAATATATATAAAAAATCCATTTTTTGATTCATCTACTGAACAATAATAATAATATTGCCCGTCTGGGCTACATCATTTGTAGTCCTATTTGTGGAAAGATTATACAGTACTAATATAACATTGCCCAGAGGACGCCCGAACTATTCGTACATCCGTGTTTCCGTGGAGGGTCTTTCCATGTCCCGATGAGATGAGATGAGATGAGATGAGATGATGGTGATAGTGAGTACGAGGGTGTGGAATCAGTAGAAACACTTAGACCTAACTTAAGCCTAACTAACAAAACCCTGGTGACCGTTGGGGTGATTCCTCTTTCAGGAAAAACACCCAAGGTACCAGCCGCTAGGAATCGAACCCGGGACCCCTAGGCTTGAAACCAGGTGTACTGACCACTACACCACGGGATTGGTTTACTTAACAGTGTGTGAGGTTTACTGAGAATGCGTTTCAGTTGCTATTTTATTAATGAAGAGACACTCAACAAATCAATGTCTTAGTATCCATTTGGCGGCCACTTAGAACAGTAAAGAGAAGCTAGAGGACCCAAGAACCAAGAAAACACGGTAGATAACCACCCATGTGGAAGGTATCTAGGAAACAAACCTACACGCTACAAATGCGTGTCATTGACAAACCTCGGAGGTTCTCTTCACATCCTCTTCCAGGTGTTTGCTATAGAGTGACGTGTCCTGACCTTGAGACGATAGAAAGAAGGTCACTACAACGTCTCGGTGGATCGTGTTAAGTGATTGCGTCACAATGACTCATTTAACCCGAGGTCCCCCAAAATGTTTTCTTTTTTTTTAGACCATCATAGGAATTAATTTACCAGTAGAGCTAGAATTAAGCATGCTAAGCCTTGCTTGCCCCTAGGAATCCTAACCAGTTACACCAAGCTGGTTTTACTCTAGACGAGAGTTTCTCCTCTCTTTCCAGGCGAATATTGGTGCTTTTTATTTTGCTCACACTTAAGTCTGGGTAATTATAAGTTGCTAGCAATCAAAGCAATTGGACTCAAAGCACATACCAATTTAACATACATTAGTCTCTAGATAATTCAAGTTGAACGAGATCGGGCCCATCTAGAAATATAGAAAAATTGAAATACGTGAAAATAACAGAGAGACTTTAAAATACTTCCATGTTTCTAACCCACTTCGGTGGTCGAATGATCTAAGGTGTCACTCTTGTAATAGACTGGACCGACCATGATGGGGAGATCGGGGTTATAATCTCGGTCGAGTGTACTGGGCAGTCTTATTATAAATGATTATTCCCTCTTTCTCCACGCAAATGTGGGTACACATTCATTAATCTTTAACTACCTCATCTCTACTCTTTTAGGGTAATTACTATATATACGTATCGTATGAACATTTGGTGAAACACAGCGATAAAAAAAACAGATGTTTTAAATAGTAAAAGGTATTTAATAAATACAAATATTGATTTAATAAATATAATATGATTGTATTAAGTGCCCATCATTTACTCTGTAAGCTAGGAAACTTACCTTGCGTTATTATATTATGGTGTAGCTTATAAGACAGGGTCATAGTGTAATCCGTCAAGCTAGGACTGGTACCTTTCAGAGTAAAAGAAGTTTACAAATTATTAGAAAATGTGGGGAAAAATCAAGTATTTTTGAGTTTTTACTTGTAATTTTTATCTGGCCATGTAGCCACACGTCATAATAACTCTAATAGAGTAGGGATGAAGCAGTGATATACTCACTTAGTTTTTAACTGGAGTATTAAACATTCATTCAACAAATACGTCTAACAGTGCATATCCGTCGCTAGCGGCTGGATATTTAAAAAATGGATGACTCCTGGAATCGAACCATTACATTCCAGCCATGTGGTTGACCCCATTATTAACACATTTATAGGTATGATCTGAGACTGAGTGATAATTAGCAATACTATTTTTTTTTTAAGATGCGAATGTAGGGAACGTGATAAAAGAGCAATGTTCTTTCAGTTTTTGTAGCTAACAGTTTGTTTGTACAAAATAAATGAAACCTTTCCCAGGTGTAAATATAGATTTTAATGATCTTCACATGTTGTTCTTGAATATCACAGTGGCATTAGATGACAAACTTTTTAAATCAAGGAAAAAAGTTGTCATCAAATCTCAGGACATCCTTGACAGATATTCAAGAAATGTTAAGGTCACCATGTGAATAAAATTAAACTCTTTGTTTCTACTGAAGTCATATTTTATTTATTTTGGAAAAAAAAGTTTGTTATACAAAAACTGCAAAAATACTGACCTTTTCTTGGGTCTCCTACATCCCCACCTTAATAGGCTTCTTTGTGTCAAGAGATAGCTCAACTATTCTGTAACCAAACAATAAGTGGCAAGACACTAATGAGTATCAGTGGCTGAGTCACCGAGACTGGTTGGAGGACGTGTTTACATGACCTCGGAGGCTCGCCGGAGGACAGTGACAGAAAGATTTCCCCCCTCCCTCCCATGTTGCCACTCTCCTTGTTCGTCTGATCTATCCGTAGTTGCCATATCTTAAAGTACGATGTTGGTAGAAAGAAACAATTATAAAATGAAGGGTACATGGGAAAAGGGTGAAAGTCCTATTTTAGCTTAAATTGAGTCAGTGCTGCCATCTGATAGACAATAATGAGAACTTTCTAATTCACTTTAAATTAGGGTTAAAAGAGGTCACTGTCGTATTTAAATTAATCAATTAAAAAAGTATATACTGGTGTGTCTATGGGGTTTGAAATAAAAAGTTGTCCTGGAAAGTGTGTTATGTTGCTTTTTTCTTTTTTCCTTTGTAGACCTACCCTTCAAATACGATAACCTTTTCTTTTTTTTCTTTTTTTGCAGTCAACATGTGTACACCCTTTTACTAATAGTTTTTTGAACAGTAGACATCGCTTCTATTATTCAAAAAATGCTAAGTGCGTCATGTCGATAATTATGAGATGTTCCTATTTTTGACACAGTCCAAAGATTTCTCTTTAGATTGACAGAAAACAATTAATACTAAATTCAATAGCATACTATATTCATAGAGAATAACCATTGTTCACGCGGTATAAGACGTGGGTCTCATAACATAGGTCAACATTTTAAAATAAATAGCACGGAACTCCGCACGGACTTTCTCGCTCTATTGTTTAAAAATGGAGATATTTACTCAAAACTCGTAATATATGTGAAANGTTTAAAAATGGAGATATTTACTCAAAACTCGTAATATATGTGAAACTAAATAATATGCACAAGCAAACCCAAGAAAAATTGCACTTTTCTTAAGTAAAACATTTTTTAAGTTCCGGTTTTAAATTTTATAATTTTATGTTTAAAGAATGTCTTCATTTGTATGTTTGGACCAATAAAATTGATCGATTTTGGGTCCACAAGGGTCAACACTTCGTATTAAAATTTTGACTTCCAGTTAAAATTTTAACATTTTATTAGGTGTTTCACATCTTCAGGTCAGCGCATTGATATTAAATTTCTCATTTATAAATTTTGACCAATAAAAAATGTAAATATTGACTATTGAGTCTAAAATGAAGGAGATAGATCATTGTTGTACAAACATTTCTCCTAAAAGGTTAAAGGAAAAATAACAAACTTTTTGAGGGACTTACTTAAATTTAATTACTCAATGGCATTACAGAATTATTGCGTTAAAACTTAAGTAGTATCTCTTTACAACTAAAGCTCACAAAATTGTATTAATATATCTGCCAATATCTCAGAAAATGTTGGTTTTATACAAATATGTTTCAAATAAAATGTCTTTATTTTTAATAGTACTAAAATTTTGCAATGATAAGTTATTTAGTATCTCAAATATTTGTGGGTATACGGAAATTTCTGCTTCTGTAAAGTACCCTAAAATTCATTTTCCTAATAAAATGGAAATAGACATTTTATTTATAATTTTAATCAACGCCTAGATATGAATTTTAATCAAAATCGTTAGGGCCAATTTTGATAAAATATGTTTTTTCTCTTTTCGCTTTTTATTAATCTTCTCTTAATTTTAGGATTAAACAGAAACACAAATAGACGGCATTGCAAAAACCACTTTTTAGGGTTTGGGGGGTAATGAGACGTCGACACCCATCAACATTTCAGGTTAGATTTTTTTTTACGGTCGCAATACTTTACCGTTAGTTTTCGAAAGGTTAATATATATTATATAATTGCGTAAAGCTTGAAAATTATTAGTTTTATAAAAATATGTTTCAAATAAAAGATTTGTATTATAACTATACCTATATATTTGCAATAAGTAATTTCATAACTCAAAGAGTTACGGAGATATGATAAAAAAAATAAGAACCAAGCATTTGACCAGAACCCTAAAAGTCATTTTGCCGAAATATTAAGAGTAGCCATTTTGTTTGGAATATTTATAGATGTTCATAAATTAAATTTAATCAAAATTGTTAGAGCCGATTTTGAGAAAATCTACTTTTTCTATTTTTGTCCTTTAATAAACTACCCTTAATTTTAGGGTTTAATATCCAATTCCAAAAACCCCTTGGGGCAACCCTATTAAAACCCTAGATATCAATTTTAGCCCAATCGGTAAAATAGTTTAGGCTCTAGTCGGAGGTACAGACAGACAAACGTAAATTCAAAAACCACTTTTTCTGATTCGGGATGTCATGAAACGTCGAGATTCATCAAAATCCCGAGTTCAATTTTTTTGACGATCACAATACTTTATCTACCTGTAAGATAGCGGGAAAGTAAAAATACGACCAAGGTACATGATCAATTTCTTTGATGAATTGCCAAAAATGGGATGTTAAAACAGAACCTCGCTTCACTTGATCAATTGGTATTTTTATCTAGGTATGGAAAATATGTATCAGATGTGACAGCTACAGATCAACGACTTGACGTATGAATACGTTAAGCTTTTACAGCTGTCATACAAGGTTATTTATATGAAAATTGGACTGCACACTCCGTTTACACTCAAAGGGCTTACCCTGTTTTTATTCGTAAATTTTGAAAAAATGACACCTGGACACAGGAATAAAACCCAGGACCCGTGTCCAGGTGTCATTTTTTTAATGTACAAATATAATACTTAATGCAGCTGTATCCTTACTAAAGATCATTTTGATCACCCAAGCTTCGCCAGTAATGTACAATTAATTGTATTATTATCATTAGCACCACGTCTTACTACCCGTTTGGGCTGTACGCACTTACGCTAATGTGTAATGGTAGGGTGATTGTGAGATGAAAATGGAGAACCTACAGTTTAACGTGGGATCCGAACCACGGTGGAGGCCTGGCATTCCTCACATTCACAAGTTGTGATTAATACACGTCTTCTCAGAGGTGAAGGAAGGGTTTGGCAATCAGATAAATCTGTGCCGGGACCGAGGATTGAACCCCAGACCCTCAGCACAGAAGTCTGACACCTTACCCCTAGACCACCAGGTCACCCATTGCTTTCTTCACTACCTTGTTTTGTTCCACTATGGATTATCTTATAGTTTATAAGATAATGACATTGTATAGTCCATGAAAGGGAGAATGACACCTTTCGGGGTAAATGGTGCATACAGTGACTACATTTACTTCAAGATGGATTTATTTTATGTCCACAAATATACGATGTTTCACTACCATGATCGACTTGGAGGGGAAAAAAAATCTCAATTTTCTCGGCCAGGATTCAAACCTAGAACCCCCTCCTCCGCTCCCGTCAGTCGTCACAAGAAAGTCAGACGGGAACTAGTGGTAGTACGTTTACAACCACAAGGAGTAATCCACGAGAAAATGGAATAAATGTATAAATTTTAAAACAAAGAAATGAATCAATATTGTATTTGTATTTTTTTTAAATAAATTGTTAATGATTCATTTTAATTATTTTTACTTAAAATTTATGTTAAATAGTTGTCACCAATACGTTGAAAAGTTGGCTACAAAACCTGAAAGTTCTGAAGTTAAGTTTCTACAGTAGTTGACTAATCACTGTCGATTGTGAAAGTACAGTTTTTATTATGTGTTTAATTTACGGGCTTTAAATTAAGTGTGTATACTATTTTAACAAAACATTTGGACCTACAACACTATTTTGAAATGTTTTTTTATTCATATTGATGGTGTCCCACATGTGACAGTAAAGTTACAAAATAAATTATATTAAATATGCCAGTTTGTTCCACCTCACATGGTACCTGCTATATAAGTCCGTGGCAACACTGCCCTACCTTGCCAACAAAACAAAAGACACGAGCTAGCCGCTACCATACATGGCGGTCGGACCAGACTGACATAACCTGTTGTTGGATGGAGGTGTTGATGACTAAGAGCTATTTTATTCTGCTGCCCCTGCAAATCCATGCCACGCAGTACCCGCTTGTTAGCCGTGTATTAATTGGGTGGTGGTGTCGCCTTGTTTGAGTGTGAGCAACACAACCTTCACACTGACGTTCACTTAACGAGCGCATTCTAATATGTCAGGTGATTGCAGGTCTACGTGACTATAATTACATGTTATAGTCTTCACTGGTTGATTGTAACAATTGCTGGTAGCTTGGAACGTCTACATACTATCATTACATGTTGTAGTCTTCACTGGTTGATTGTAACAATTGCTGGTAGCTTGGGACATCTACATACTATCATTACATACTGTACTCATCAATGGTTGATTGTAACAATTGCTGGTAGCTTGGAACGTCTACATACTATCATTACATGCTGTAGTCTTCACTGGTTGATTGTAACAATTGCTGGTAGCTTGTAACGTCTACATTGCTGGTAGCTTGGAACATCTGCATACTATCATTACATGTTGTAGTCTTCACTGGTTGATTGTAACAATTGCTGGTAGCTTGGAACATCTACATACTATCATTACATGCTGTAGTCTTCACTGAGGATATATATATATTTATATATAATACTTACAGCTATCGGTACTTGAAATCAGTTAAGTATCAACGCGTTTCTTTCACTACCTCATCACCAAACAGAGTGTCTAACTTTGGGCTTTGATGTAGGAAATATCTGAACGAGAGGGGGGTGGATAAGGAGGTGGCGGCCCCCACCCCCGACTACTCTACTACATACATCTTAGCTCTCAACCAAAGTGAAACATATCGCCGTCAAATCATCAGTTGATGGATAAGAGTTGCTCGTGCAAGTTAAGTCATGCGCGGTGAAAAAAAAAACAAGAGGAGGGGAGGCCCCGAAGCGAGTAGAGTCACTAGACCGAGGGGCCGAAACGAGCATGACCACCAGACCATATCGTCACGCGTGCTCTTAAAGTATTGTTCTGTTTTTGATAGAATTATCCTTTTATCATCCTGAGAGAGACGGATTAAAGGGCACGCTCCTGGCGCCATTGGTGCGTGACGTCAGGACTAAACATCGTGATACACTTCGTTCAAATGATACGCCACAATCGTACATTATTTCGCATGTTGTCCACAAAAATTTGGGTCAAACCCCTCAATAAGGTTGTAAAACACTGCATTAGTTTAATTAAAATCGGTAGTAAGACTCGGTGGGGGAAAAACGAAAAAATAATGTAGACATTACTAGACTACTACTACTACTACAATTATTATCATTATTATCATTATTATTATTATTATTATTATTATTAATAGTAATCAAGAGATTTTACGTGCACTGTCTAGGCCCACCAAAACCCTAACTATAATTGAGCCAACATCTACTTTCTAGGCCTATAGTTTGCCTCCCTTGCCACATGGCCATGTCCTTAGTCACGTGTCACATATGACGTCATAGCGTGCATGGTCCACAACCATTGGGAGTAGAACACACGCATTTATTGTCATAACACTTTTATTAAAAAAAATGAGGCCTTTATTGACCTAAAAATGTTCTTTTGGTAAGAGATCCTGTGCTGGAATATTACAATGGTTAATGGTGCCTCTCTACATATGTGAGTGGTTCAGGAGTCCAAAAACTATTTTATAGGGCCCGGATTTGATTCCTGGTGGTTCTTGCGAGAATGCTTACTATTTGTGTATGACCGGGTTCCTCCGAACTTTTACCAGTCGTGTACCCCTTTTGGGGCCATGGCCTAGCAATCATACCCCTTCCGGCTCCTCATAAAAAAAAAGATTTCTTGTAAAGGAATAAACGTTCGTTTCAAATTTTAATAAATATTTTGTGATAGCTAAACAGAGCCTCAATAAGAAAGAAAGAAAGGCTTATAAAAATACATGGCCTCACGTCAAAATATGAGCTAATTTGTTTATCAGACTATTAAAGAAAAATATTTTATGATTAAAAATGCTTGTACATACATCTAGGGGTACGCGTACCACAGTTTTGGATACAATGGTGTACGAGACATAATTAATACATATTTGGACATATTGTGTTTAGTGTTGTTGTTGTTGTGTTTAGTTTAGTGATGTTCAGTTAGCTTGTAGGTCGTATACTAAAATCTGTGTGTTTAGAAAAGGCACAATACATGAGCCAAGTATAAAAACTGATAAAAATACCCAATTAGGTGTAAATGACATTCTAATCATTTTCTGGACTAGTTTGTTTATTGGGAAATTTCAATTAAATTTGAATAGGGATATTTATCGTGAAATCATTCATCACATGACTAACAAACTGACTTAAACTAAGAGGATAAGTATATACAACTACACAACCAGCGCTTGTTATGTATTGATAGTAAAAGTAGAACAAGCCCATGTACTAATAATTTATCTTAGACACACGTCTACAACGCTCAGATTGAATGTTTCGCTAACATTGGTTCTATACTATAATAAAAGCCTTTGATGCAAAGAACTGATATGAATGCCGGATAGTTTTCATTTTTGCAATAACCACGTGACCATCTCAAGTGGCTAGACCTCACATCAATAAGGTTAAGTGTTGTCAACTCATATTAACAAATTTCCCGCCAGAGGTGATCAATACGATATCATCTCCCACTAGATTTGAACAAAATTAATATAGATTTTTAAATGTTCAATTTTCCTCCAAACATAGATATTATAGAAGTTTACTTTAAATAATTGAATTCAACAAAATCTCAAAATATATTGACCTGCTAAGATCCCTGACAAAAGATACACATTTCTAGCACCACGTCTTGTTACCTGTTCAGGTTATACACTAAGATAAATATTGTAGAAATTAGTATTTTGAAACACTTTAATAGGTATATAAAGTGAGAGACGAATTTTAAAACCCACTTGAAAAGAGCAAAGAATTTCTAATGCAACACCAAGGCCGTAGCCAGTCAAATATTTCAGGGGGGGTTCGGTGGGCACATCCCCCAACTGCCGGAAGTTAGAAAAAAATTATAAATGATAAACCGTTCTAGAAGTTATCTGAAGTTTTTTTTATGGCAACATAACCACCTAACTGGCAGAAGCTAGGACAAATTCTAAATTTTAAACACCTCTAAAAGCTCTCTGAAGTGCTTTTTATGGTAACACAGCCCCCTAATTTGTACTTGTATTTTAATTTTGATATTGCTTGAACCATAAATAAAGCCCTATATACTTTTTTCATATAATTTTGAGGGGGTTTGAACCCCCAAACTCCCCCTTCCCCCCC
>CABFWB010004761.1:0-43493 GCA_902151455.1 Timema bartmani | reverse complement strand
TTTTTTTTTTTCGCCCTAGCCCTTAATTGACGGGTAGTTTACTAATGAGTGGGTTTTGAAAGTTACAAATTTTAATAATTTTGTTTGAACTTGTTTTCTAGGGAATGTTTATCTTGACAAATAACAGTATGCTTGTTTTTCGTTCAAGACTAGTTTACCAATGGGTTTGTTTAACATGTATGTCTGGGGAGGGTTTGACATGACATAAATATAGGTATATAATTAGTTTTCGGAGAGTGAATGACTTAAGGGTAATTTACTGATTATATAAATAATAACACTTTGGCTACAAATCGCAATCTGGTAGTTTTTTCACACTATAGATAATTAATTGTATAGATTTGTTTTTATTTCAAACAAATCATTAAATAGTTTACTAACTATTGATCTTTGAAGGATTTGAGATTTTTTGTAAATGGCTTTAACTCTTTTATTCAAAATTGGTATCTGGATACTATTTCACCTGATAAATAATAATGTATGTTAATTTTTCTAAAATAAATTAATTTAATAGTAGTTTATTCAATCAAATTTAAGAAAATTTGAAATTTTTCTAAAATGGCTCTAAGATTTACTTAAAATAGGCATCTGGAAATTGTTTTTCATAAGAAAATTTTTAAAAAAATTTACAAATTTAAATAATTTGAATATAGTTTTCTTACTATTGGTTTTTGAAAATTTGAGGGTTTTTTTTTAAAAATGGTTTAAAGAAAAAAAGTGTGTACCATTTATTTAATTAAAAACCCTGCTAGACACTTATTGATTATTTCATTTTTAAAAATCTCAGCTCTAACGGAAAACAGCAAAGTTTACAAAAGACTCTTAGGTTGACTGCGACTATAGGAGTTCTACTTTGTCCTTCATCCCCTTCTGAAAAATACGAGCGGCTCAGTTCACGGCTGGGGGGGGATAAAAACGCTCATAAATATGTATAAGCTCACTCTCTTCTTTCCTTCTCCCTCGTCACATCATTCGAACTGTAATTTCATTTCCCCCGTGTTGACCGCAAACCCTATAATTTTCTATCTTCGTGTCTTATTGCAGAGCTTTTACCCCCCCTTCTCTCTGCTGGGTCCGTCATTCATTTCTCATACACTTGACCTTGGCACACAAGGTCACGAGATGGGGTTGGGGGTGTTAGTGACCGGTGAATCAGTGATTCCCCCCCACTTTCGGTTGCCATGGCAACGCATCTCGGCCCTCCCATTTTCAGTCAACAAAAAGAGGTCAGTTTTCCGCTGGTATCGTCGGCGCGCGGTAGGTCTGACCTCCTAGAGCGATATTTGGGGAGTGATACTTCGCGCCTCCTTTTTTAGGTAGCAGCGTTCGACTAATTAGGTTGATCTCATAATTATTGTACTTTAGTTTCTACCCGTAGTGTTGACTTAGGGTCTAAATAGTTAGAATCGCGTTGCACTTGGTCGTCATTGACAGGAGATGTCGGGGTTTGAATCACGGCTGGGTACACAAAGTGGTAGGTTTCCAGCATATAAATATCACTCTGATTTTCACAACCTCTCTCCACGCAAATTCGGGTACGTTTAATATAACTTCCATCTTACCTGATTCAGTGGCCACATGGTCTAAAGCGTCGCACTTGCAAGACTCCCGATGATAGTAAGATTGGGGTTCGAATCTCGGTTGGATGTACTGGGGGTAGTTTTTCCTCTTTGGTTTCCCACTCTTCTTTCACGTGAATTTGGGTACACTTCCTCTAAATTTAACCTTCCTAATCCCTAACTCACTAGCGTAATCAGTACATAAGCGTATAGCCTGAACAAGTAGCAAGACGCGGTGCTAAAAAAAACTACCCTCTTTAACCCTGTCTGATCCATTATCTAAAAATACGAAAGAGCCTTTTTTTTATCCTGTTCTTAATAGTTGGGAGCATTTTTATAGAATACTCCGTATCACTCATTCCTTACTCGCCAGGGAACCATGGGGAAGGCTAAATTCCAACTCTAACCGGGATTTACCCCCGCCAGTGGTACCACGGGCTTGCGACAGATTTGTATGACTGGTGACTTGGGGGTTGGTCGAGTCTCTCTTCTCACCCGGGCCTATTCGGATTTATTTGTTCACATTTGATTTATCACCGTAGTTTGTCCAGCAACACGCTAATGCAGGTACACTTTCTTTAATTCCACCCTACAAATCCTTACCCCCTATGATAGGACCGTAGCCCTTGTGTTAAAACATTATAATTAAGAAAGCTAACCACTATCTGAAATAAAGTCTCTCATAGGTGGACATGGCAAAGATCTCAAAGGTGTTTAATTTCATTTGACAGGCAAGCCTCTCTGAAATACTTTGGTTCGAACCCCTGCAGAGTCTAAAATGCAGTCAGAAAAATAATGATGCAGTATTTTCTTCTCTAACGTCGGGACATTGGAATCTATTGGAATGTTGGCATATTCAAGGGTTGGCAAGGTGAGTGGTTTTGTTGTTGTCTATAGGAGCCTGGTTTGATTCCGAGCTGTGACGAAGAATGTATTTATACTATTCGTATAACAAACCCATGACAGAGGGAATGAAAGGCCTATTTAAAGACCATGTCACTCTGTCAAAATCTGTGCTAGTGTATTTACAATAATTACTATATTATAAAAAAAAATTATAATTAATAAACCTCAAGTGGTGTGTCGTGTACCCCACCCCCCCTTAAGCTCACTGTGGGTACGCGTACTACAGTTTGGGAAACATTGTATCTAGAGAAACATCCTCTTTATAATGGTGGACGCAAAATGTTAAACACAGGGAAAGAAAACTTAAGGTGGGGATGTAGGAAACACGATTTAAGTTCAGTGTTTTTGCCTGTTTTTATATCAAAACCTTTTTTGGCAAAGATAAAATAAAACATAGCTTCAGTACAAACATAAATTTTAATTTTCTTCACAAGGTGATAGCAACAGTTGTTGAATATGTCATGAGCACAGTGATATTAGATGACAAATTTTTTTTAAAGAAGAGAAGAAGTTGTCATTAAATTCCAGGGCGCCCTTGAAAGGTAGCTGAGAACTGTTGGTCTCACAATGTGAAGAAAATTAAACTCTATAGTTGTACTGAAGCAATATCTTATTTATGAATATTTTAATATAAAAACTGAAAAAAGCAAAAACCTTTTCTCGTGTATTTTACACCTCCATCTTAATCGGGAATAGCTGGTACCCTGATTTTGGTTGGAAGAACAGCAGAGGAAATTCAAAAATATTTCTTTGCGGCCAACGTTGATAACATTTTACTTTATTGTTTGTGTTATTTTATAGGTATTAATATTATCTATCAAAAGTGACAGCTACAGATAATATGACTTGATGTATGAATATATTAAAAATTGTTTTAGTAACTTTGGTAACTAACTTATACTGTTCTTCCTACCAAAATCATTCTTTGTATATCCTTCAGTAAGGTAATTCACGTCGTTTGGAGTTCACTTTGTATTTGTCACGTTTGTAGTCTATCCAGTGTAGTATTGGTATTAGCGGACAGAGAGCAGGTGATTTTTATCATCAATCAAAAGTGCTAATAAACGCTTCTAATAATATTTCTCTTGGAATTTCTGTATAATAATTGGCTTTTTATTAAATAATTGCAGGAACAAATATTATTAAATAAAACTATTAGTTTTTTGTTTCGTGGTCGTGATTTTATAATACATGACATAATAAATTAAAAAGTATTATATTAACACTTGTATCTTGTTATAACTGGCCATCAAAATAAATATATTTATTTTTATAACTTAGAAAAAAAAATACAAATTATTAGTTTCAAAATAAACCTTTTTTATTTTGTAGACACATTCTCCTGAACACTCCTGAACCAAATACTGTTTGTGTGACGTCATCAGCCACCTTGATTTAATCTGATTCACCATCTTACATTTGAAGCGTTTTTGAAGCTCTCGTTTGAAAAGCATTTTTAAGTGAACCACAAACTCCGTTTTCACAACAACAACAACAAAATGGTTCGTATTTCAATCTTGTGAAAACCGCTAAAAGAAAAATATAATTAAAAACCAATTGTTTGTTGTTAAAGTTCTGCCTGTAAAAGTGACAGCAACCAGGCGCGGATTCAGGGGGGAGGGGAGCGGGCAAAGGGTCAGTTGACCCCCCCTGTGAAAGTCAGAAAATTAATACAAAAAAAATTTTAAGTTCAAATTTTAGAAAGAAACACAGATAAATTATACATTTTTTTATCTGTTTACGCGCAGACACCTCTTAAGCCGGGTCCACATGTGCATTATTCTTCCATGATTAATCAATGTTTGTTATGACTCACGCAAGTGTGGAAAAAAATATTCGTTTTCATGTACTAATATTTGTCGTGCATAGCGAGTAACGAACATTGTTCCTCATAGAGACGGTAGACTAGCACACATCAAAGAAGACTAATATTCGTCTGAGAGCAGCAGTTCATCAACGAATACCGAATATAGAGTATGTGTGGACGGTAGGAACGGCGTAACTGTGGGGGACTCTGACCCCCTGGAAATAATTTACCCCTCCCTGGAATAAATTCCCCCCTAGGTGTATTTAAAATCCTCTGATATTATCGAATATGAAGCTGAAACATGGCCTTAAGTCAAACTCCAAATGACTTCTAGATGCATTCTACTGTCAAACATTTGCCGGAGAAGACCGCTTCAAATATCTACTAGACTAGAGTTATATAACTGGCACAAAAAGTCAAGTGAGGAAAGCTCTTAATAGCTTCCAAGGTCAACCAAATTTAAAAAATTTCTAAGGGAGGACAACTCCAAATAGATTCTAGACGCATGTCATTATGAAGAATTTTCAGGCGAGGACCACGCCAAATAGCCTAGTTTATGAAATGATTCAATTTTCAAAATGTTGTCGGTGGAAGATCACTTCAAAGATTATCTTCTAGAGGTATCTAATTATTGTAAAAAATTAAGGTGAAGATCACTCTAATTAGCTTTGAGGGGCATCCAAATTTCAAAAATTTCTGGGTGAAGAACACTTTAAATAGCTTATAAAATAATCTAATCTTTTTTAAACGAGCAAAGCGAAGACTACTCATAGCTTCTAGAATGAACCATTTTTCAAAAAAAAAAAATTGAAGGAGGGCCACTCCAAATGGTTTATAAAAACTATCTGATTTTTTAAAAAAATTGAGAGGATAACCACGGTTTAAAACATACATAAGATTAAATATGAATGAGAGACTACTAAACGACTTCAAACAGAAATTTAACATTGTAAATATCTATGTTATTTATAATTATGACCCCCTATGAAAAAGATCTGGATCCGCCCCTGACAGAAACTTAGCACATGGTATTGAATATCACATTGTTTGACGAATGGATACATGAGAGTAGATCTGCTAACTTTTGTTAGCTGTCAGTTACCTACACTCCTACGCTGGGTAGCCTATAGGCAGTGCCGAATTTAAAGGAGAGCTATTACCCCGGGGCCCCCACGGATTAGAGCCCCCCCTCCCCTATAAATTCACCACAAGTAATAAAACATTGATTTTAATTTTCTGTTGTAGATGCTTTCTTGTTTTGTGCCTACACTAATGTTCTTTCTGCATGAAATAATTAGATGAAAAATTGTTTTGTGAAGTCTTTATACAGCCTACGTCCTTTAAGTTTGTTATTATTACATCTGTGTATAATCAAACCGTTGTTTTACCTCTCCTCAGACACGCTATGATGTAATTTACATGGGTTTATGGGGCACCCCCACATTGTATGCCGTATGTATCATGGGGGAAATGTGGTTTTACCCCTTCATAGTGATGAATTAACGGCCAGGGGATGGATGTTGTGCCTGTCCTAGTCTTAAGTTTTGTTATCAGGCGAATGAAGCTACGACAGGCCTATCAAGTCGTTAGTTGAAAATAATCTATGGCTTGAATAAAAAAAACTGACACCGGCCACAGGCTGGAAACAGTAATGGATGTAAATTTTATTTATACTACTATAAATCCTATTTATCTGAATAGAAAGTGAAATAAATTTAAAAGTGAAGGAGGTCAGGGGTTGTAATCCCTACCTCTCCTTAAGGCCCTAGAAAGGTAAAGGTTTGGTGGTTTACACCATTTTGAGTGTGGTGTTTATGTTTTGACACGAAAACTCTCTTCAAATTGCTTCGGGAGGCAATCAGTGTTCAAAAAGAACAAAGTTATAGCCAAGGTTGTGCCCTTGTCTTGTTTTAAAACCCTCTTATGTTTTATTCCTCCCTATGTATCTCATGAGAGACGTGTGATCAGGGTTGCCAACTCTCAAGCGACAACACAGTCCGATTTCATAAGAAGAGTTTTTTAGATAACACATATTTGGCCAAGATTGGCAACATGTTTCAAGGTGGTGTTATTTTTTTAAGTATTGTATTATTTGTCAAAAATGGCAGTTGCAGATCATATGACTTGACTTTTGAATACGGGAAAATATATCTAGTAACTTTTCTGTCAGATAAGGAAGGCTCTTCTCATGAAAAATGGACTCCACACAAACCTGAAATAGATTGTATTTCGAGCAGGATACTACTTTTGTTCTTATGACTATACGTATAAAAAAACAGGTTCTTTATAAACAAATGGTGATATTAGCGCTAACATCTGCCATTACATTTTATTTAAAATAATGTACACTACATAAAAATGAATGTTAACCCCAAAAGGATCCAAACTAAAATCTTATGAAAAGAGGGTAAGGTATTATAATCTAAAATTTAGATTCCTAAGCACAATGCCATGATAATATTGATCAATAGGACTATTTATATGATAAATAAAATAATTAATCATTAATGTATTATATTGTTACTTTATACCAGAGCTGCAGAAAAACCCAATATTTTATCGTACTACCGTACAGAAAGGTGAAGTTATAATACAAGTAGTATCCAGATCTTACAGTTGGCAACACTGAGTGGACGTGTAATGCGAACCGGAAGCGGGACCGGCGACCGGTGTCGTTATCGAGTTGAACAACAAAAGAACACGTGTAGACTTCCGCTATGAGGTAGCGGTCGAAGTCTCTGAGCAAAGCCGGAGAAGAAACTGCAATATACAGTTTATATTTACAGCACTCTTGAGCGTGAGGTCAAAGACGTCGGGCTCATCTGGTCTGATGTTGGTGTTGGTGGGGAGGTCTGGGCTAGCATCATAGCTGAGGTATATCAAGGGCATTATTTTACTGATTTGGTTTCTTACTCTCCCTCCACACGAACTTGGGTGCATTTGACCTAATATATACCCTACCCACTCCCACCAGTTTAGGGGTGGGGAGTAAGACGCATTTTATATAAAAATTTAAGACGTTAATGACCATGCGGTTAACGTAATAATGGCAAATAAATGCTACAACACATTCGTACGAACATTCTCATGTGGGCTTATGATTGAAGCTAATTTTCCAAAAATCTGTCAGCGGTAAACTACCCTTAAATGAGTTTTTCCGTCAGAAAAACAAGCAATCGATGTTATTTATCACGTAAAATACTCGCCAAATTTCCATTTTGTACTAAATCGTTAAGGCCATTTCTGAACAGTTTTAAATTTTAAGAAAAACATCAGTAAACGACCCTTAATTTTAGAGAAAGAATCTAATAAATGACGATTCTTCCTTGAGATTTGACCATTTAAAATCTAAATATCAAGATCAAACAACATCCATCGTTTTGAGTTCGGGTGCCCATAAACCACAAACCATCAAAATCCATCACAATATCGAGGTGAGAAATGTTTACGGATACGATACTCTCTCTATATGTAGGAAGTAGAAAGCATTATTTCAAGTTAGAAGCAATTCCTTGCTCCCTTGCTCTGTGGTGCGATAAGGAACCTTCGTGACAAGAAAACAGCAGCTGTTCTATTACCCCCAACTTTGGTCCGTTGTCATAAATTGCCCCCCTCACCCCTTTCCAACATCTTGGAACTACTATAATGGCACCCCCAACTCCATAAAATTGATCAGTTTTAATGTCAATGTCAGAATCCAGAGATAAACTGTGCAGGCATTGAAAATTTGCGAGAGTACCTTCACTTTATTTTCAAGAATAAAATAAAATCCGCCATTACAATGCGGTTGGTTTCAAATTTAGTAGTGTCTGATGCAAATTCGGTGTTATTAAAATAAAAAAACTTAGCTGGTGGGTGACGGAACACCTAGCTCAGAAACGAAATTAAGTTGGTAGTGAACTCCTTTGGTAATTTCCGTTAGCATCAATTACTTTTCCTGAGGGAAATAAAATGGAAAGGTCGGAGTTAAATAGATTTGTTATCACTGTCCTGCATAAATTATATTTATGACTCTTATAATAAATGTATACCCAAAAAATATCCATGCCATAGATAATGTGGATAAAAGCCTCAGTCTCGTCTTGTCTGGTTTGCTGGTTACAAGGAGGTCTAGGTTCATATCCAGGCCGAATATACTGAGGTTGTTTTGTCCTAGATGGTTTTCCCACTCCCGTTTCACGCGAATGTGAGTACACTTTCTATAAATATAGCCTTCCCCATCCCTAAAACCATTAGCGTAATAAGTATATAAGCGTATAACCCGAACGCACAGTTAGACGCGGTGCTAAAAAAAAAATAAGTGGACAAATTTCCGTGAACTTTTTTTTTTGTCACCGCGTCTAACTGCTAGTTCGAGTGATACGTATATGAACTAATTACACTTTAGGCTTAGGAATGAAGATACCATGTTCTAGAATAGAAGAAGGCAGGGGTGAATAATTGCCATACTTTCGTATGGAAGGAAACAGTAGGAATCTATTGCCATGTTTTCGAATGTAAGGAATAAGGGTGTGAACCATTGCAATGTCCTCGCTTGGAAAGAAGCAGCTTGTCACAAACCGGTACTTATCAAAGTGAGAATAGTGACTAAAATATTATGACAGTCGATCATGACGTGGCCAGCCTCCCACACACTCGTCCTCTGACTCAGAGGGAAATCTTCAAGTGCCGAGAATGTCGAGTCGAAAGAAACACTCCCCCAGACCTTGAGGAAACACCTATCAAGGCCCATTAATAACTCTTAGAACTTTCATCTCAATACATATTAGGAGCCCTGTCGGTCCTTGATATGAACATAGAGAACTTTGTCTATGATATGAGACTTGTAGTTCAAGACAGACCACAACAGATTCCTGAGTTATCTGCAGACTTCCCGGATGAGAACCAGAACTGCTCGAGAGCTTGCGAGGGAGATGACGCCTGCACTTAATTTTGATAATAAAATGGGGGTATTTTGAACCCAGTGGCTGAGATTTTTTTAAGGAGAAAGACAAAATATCTCTAAGGAACATGATTTTAATCCAGCCTAGGAAGACTTTTTAATTTAGCATATACAGTCTGGTTAGGTTAGTTCGAAAAAATGAATAGTTCAAACCCATCATGATTCACCATGAAGTTCATATTTAAATCAATGGTAAAAAAATAACATTTAACACGAATTTTAAAAGAAAATATTTGGATGATTCGAAGCCTATAAATTATATTGTTAATTTGTTCATGTTTTTACTCATTTAAAACCTAACTTAACGATTTTTATTAAATCTCCCCATAATACAATCATGTAAAATAAAGTTGTTGAAGCATAGTAATTTTATAATTCAATGAGCTTGAAGATATTGATTGCGTCAAGCGACGCAAACTACAATTTTTTTTTCCACCGTAATGTCATTTTTGTGCAAAAACTGGCTTAAATCTGCAATTTATGCATGATAATTTTTCCAAGTTTTTATATTTTGTGTTTAAATTTTTATTGTTGTGTCAAGTATGTACATTCATATTCTTGTGTATGTGTGTTTTATATAGCAAATATAAAATGTGTGTGATTATATGTAGCATATTTTTGACGTTATTGATTGATGGTTTTCTAATCTGTCTAGACCTTCATTAAAATTGTTAGTTCGAATTTTGGATATTTCAAATTTTTTTTTTTTAGATATCCCTTGTTCTTTGAATTAAAAAAGTTCTACTGTATAGTGATAAATTAATCGTGTTTTCCAAATCCACTCCTCCTTAGTATTGGAGAGTGATCCCGTCTGTTAGTTTGTAAGTTTACATAGCACCAGTGGTTAAAAAGTACACTTTTCCCCCAGAAATTAAAAATAATACTGGGTGAAATCAAAAGAAGGGTTCACATGTGTGTTTAATTAAATGAATTGTTTATTGTTTTCAAATCAATCGATAAATATTTAAAGAGATAACCCACGTTGGTAGTTTAACGGTCAAAGGTGTCACTCTTGAAGTAGTCTAGATTGTCAGTAACAGAGAGGTACGGGTTCGAATCCCAGTTGGGTGCATTGAGGGAGATTTTTCTTAGGTGTTTTCTCACCCTGCTTCGACGTAAATAAGTGTACTCTTTTCCTAATGTGTACCTTCCTCATCTTTACTTTATGTTGGTTTATTAGTGTGAAGATGTTGGTTAACCGAATAAATCTTAAAATACGGTGCGCAAAAAGAAACAATGTGAAATAGTATATATATATTTTTTAAACTAGTGCATTTAATACGAATTGATAACCTGGTTTGAAGTCAGGCTTTCTAACCGCTCATCAAAATCTTCAGATTTTCTCTTTGTCTCTTTATCTCTCTTATCTCCCCGTCTGACATCCTCACATATCCTATCGCGAGTTCCCGGAAACACCGGAATAACCCGGCACAGTCCGGGGTGAAGCTTTTCTTTCCTTCAAACAGATAGAAAAAAAATATTAATTTTATTTCTTCCGACACAGTGTTTGATAAATTTTTAAACAAATCTATTCAAAAATTTAAAATTCCAACTTTGAGCTGCACATGTTTGGCTACTAATTTTAAAATTTCAGGCCTATTGTTATTGCGCAATGCTCATGAGACACACAGACTCTTCATTTAGATACAGGGAAATCACTCTTAACATTAGTTTCTCTGTCGCTGATGCGGTTGTACTTAAACATCGGTAAAAAAAAAATCCCCTACACTTCTAACAAATTACTCACAAGTTTTTATACTATCCACTTGCTTTGTTGATAGCCGCTATTGTAAGTGGTCGTAGCTGACTCGTTCATTAGTAAATCAAGTACTGAAACATCGGCCGTGTGTACGAAGCAGGAAGAAGATGAAATGATTGCGAGTGAAACACCACGAAAGTAATAGTAAATTATTGTATCATGTTAAGAGGACAGTGACCTCTCATTGGTCACCTGGCTGGTTCGACGAACCTGGTTGGCCACAGCGGCGAGGTACAGGTTCTCGTACAGGTAGATAGAGATTGTTAGATAAAGACACACGCTTTGAGTCCAGGAGGAGCCGAGACGGATGTGTCTAGACTGAGGTCACACGGCCGGTCTTACTTCATCATATAGAGAAAGTATTATAACCGTGAAAAGTTTCTACCTCGATATTATCATGGATCTTGACCATGTGTTTGCCTCCAAACTAAAATTAATGTTACGGTACAAACTTTCTCGCTACCTTATCTAAATAAATTATAACGTGTAATATATTATGTGAAACAAAATAATATACATTGTTATAGAAACAAAGTTGGGAAAACCCCACTTCGGTGGTGGCGTGGTCTAACGCGCTGCTCTCACATTATACTAGACTGCTGATGACGGGAAGATCGAGGTTCGAATCTTGATCGGGTGTACTGAGGGTGTTTTTTCCTAAATGTTTTACCACTATCCCCCCGTGCAAATTCAAGTACACTTCCTATAAATAAAGCCTTCCTCATCCCTAAAATCATTAGCCTAATTAATACATAAGCGTACAGCTCGAACGCGTAGTAAGACGTGGTGATAAAAAAAATTGGGCAAAAAGAAGATCACATTTTCCCAAAGAGCGTGCATTAAATAAATGACACTGAAACATATTATTTGTTCTGTGCATTTTCAACTCCCCATTTGTCATAACTCAGAAAATATTGATTTTATAAAATATTATTTTAAAATTTAAACAAAGGTAGTTTCTTTAAATGTCCTACAACTTTGTAACGATAAGGTATTTCTTATCTCAAGTAATTCCAGAGATATAATCAAAACTGAAAATTTTCGCCTGTGTAAAGTATCGTCAAAATAAAAGAAACTTGAAACTTTTAACGCACAGAAGTGTAAAAACGCCCGTAGGGTCCTAGCTTCTTAGTTTGGCTTAAGGTGACCTAGCAGTCCGAGGTGTTAGACTCGCATTGCACTTGGTCATAAGCTGATGAGGACCCTGGTAGTTCGACTCAAAGCCGGATGCACACAGGGAGTTTTTTTTAATCATTCATACACTCTATTGTGAGTGAATTTCATCCAAACTACGTTCCTAAATAGTTATTTTCCCTTATGTGGGGTGTACAAGTTAAAAACAAATTTTTTCTTTTGCGAGTGAGCTATAAAGTACGTTCTAAACTTGTATGCCCTTAAAAGCGATCTAAAAATATATGTCCAAGTTTGACTTCCTTTCTAAATGAGATATAAAAGGTTGGTCTCCCTTGTTTAAGGGGCATGAGAAGAGAAGAGTATGCCAAAAGGACCGGCACCCAATTAGACTGATTGACTTACAAACTAACTTAACCCAGAAGTGAATTATTTAACACCAACACCAACACCAGAATCCCTAATTTTGAGATTTGTGAGAAAATTCCCTAACGAGCTGCGAGTGAGTTGTGAGTTTGGTCGCTAGCGAGTTTAATCGCAAGTTTAAAAATAGTGGGTCCTGGAGTTGTAATATCCAGGTAACAGGACAACAACACACGCAATCAATTATTTTAACGACCAACTGGAATGGAACTAGGGTCATCTTGTCGTGCAGTCGACATCTCTAACCACTCAGCTACGGTGGCGAAAATTGTTGTTGATGTGTACTTTAATTTCCTATTATTAATTGTAGGGAGTAAAACACAGAGGCCCGACTGCATCATTTTAGTTTATGTATTGCGTTTATTTATTTGTATGCATGTTTGGTATGTAGGAAATAAATAAAAACGGTGTGTGTATATATATGCGTGTGTATAAAAAAAAAAAGAGAGGTTGTATGTGCGAGAGAAATAGTCTGTTTGCCAGAGAGAGGAAGACTGTGTTTTAAAGAGAAATACTCTGTGGGTGTCTGTGTGTATGTGTGAGAGAGAGAGAGAGAGAGAGATAGAAAAGAATGTGTGTGTGTTAATATACAGTGCGTGCACTAAAGAGACAATCACATGCTACACATGACCACGGATCAGTCAGTCCTCTCATCTCTTGAAGTGCTTGTAACGAGCATGTAGATGATGGAACGGATTTCTCGATGCACTCATCTCTTTTCTTTTGTTTGCCTGCGGGTTGTCGTAACGGTTGTTAGAAAAGCTGGTGTTATGTGGCTTTTTCTAAGAAGATGATTGTGCGTAAACTTGAGAAGAGAATTTACACAGTCCAAGCTTGAGAAAGCAAATTGACTAAACATTTTAGTTGGAGATTTATCAGTGATAGACAAATCTCAAAGGCCCAGTACACACGAAACATTTTACTGTACAAGATGTGGCCACAAGATTTTGCCTTGGGAGCACCTAGGACTGTACAAGATTTACTTTGAATAACTTACTGTGTAGAACACGTCCTATATAAACCATTTTTATTACACAACATTTGAGTCGTTAACATAAATGACCCTGTTTGCGAGAGCCTTAATATTTTTAATGAATATATATATGTATGTATGTATGTATATTATGTATGTATGTATGTATGTATGTATGTATGTATGTATGTATGTATGTATGTATGTATGTATGTATGTATGTATTAGCAACTATAGGAGTTTTTTTAGCACCACGTCTTACTACCCGTTCAGGTTATACGCTTAGGCACTATTTACGCTAATGGGTTATAAATTGGGAAGGTTGAATTTAAAGGAAGTGAACCCGCATTTGCGTAGAGGGAGAGTGGAAAATCATTTAGGAAAGAACACTCCCAGTTCATCCGACCGAGATTCGAACCTCAATCTCTCCGTCCTCAACAGTCTAGTTCAACACGAAGCTATCGCGTTAGCCAACTACGCCACTAAGGTGGGTTAAAGGAGATTGAACCCCAAATTCGAGAAAAAATTGTTTCGACTATTTAAAAAAATGCATAGCCTTTATGTATATTTAGGTAAATATTTATAGTACATGTGATTGTTTTACTTTCTTGTGAACTCTTGGAGAGAGGAAATATTGTAATTGTCAAACAATTGAAGTTGAAATTTTGATGGATGTCGACGTTCCATGAACCCCTAAAACCAAAAAGATGGTTTTCGCGATGTCATCCATCCGTCTATCTGTTTGTCTGTGTGTCTGTAACTTGGCCTAGAGCCTAAAGCATTTTACCGATCAGGATGAAACTTGATAACTAAGGTTTTCATAATGTTTCCCAGAGTTGGTTTTTTTTACGTTAAATATTAACAAAATTAAGGGTAGTTTAACTAAGAGAAAAGAGTTGATGTTCTCAAAATGGCTCAAACGAATTTGATTTTAAAAAATCGTTAATATGTACTGTTTAACATTACAAACAAAATGGTGCATCCCACTTTTCCGGTAAAATGAGTTAATAGGGCACTTTACATAAACGGATATATCCAATTTTGATCATTTCTCCACAACTATTTGAGATACAAGATAACCTATCCTCTCGAAGTTGTGGGACTATTAAAACTAAAAATCCTTTATTTGAAATATAATTTTTATAAATTCAATAGTTTCTTAGCTATAAGCAAATATATTTTTAAAATTATGGTTTGGAAAATGTGGAGTTGATTGCTATTATCTTTGGTAGAAGATGATTCTTTTTTCCCATTATGTTTCTGCAATGATGTATATTATTTCGTTTCACAAATAAATATCTCCATTTTTAGGTAAAGGAGTGAGAAAGTTGTTGCACCGTACCATTTATTTACAAATGTATTAATTGATTATTTTAACCAAGAAAAAGGGCAATGAACCTCGTATTGTTCAAATATTGTGTGCAATCGTCTAAGATCGTGTACAATTTTTATAACACTAAATTACTTTGTATGTACGGGGCCTTATCTCAGTATACGATACAAACTTGGTAATAACATATTAGAGCTACAAAGAAAATATGGATTTTCTCTACTCATTAAGGATTTAATTGATTCACATTAAATATTCTTGGTTCATCTCCAGTTTAGCTCTAACTGTAAGAAGCCATTTGTTTTCAAACAGTTCAATTCCATTGGCTGTGCTTAGCTCTAGTCTTATACATTACATTGCATCAATCCTGATCACTAACCACATTTATTTACGTTACGTGAACGTTAATTGAGCGTTACGTAGAGATGATCATAAGCCCCACACTACTTTACAAGCCTAGACGTACAATCCAATGTTCATAATATAAAGAACCTTATCTGACTAATAGATCTACTTTCAAGTACTCATACGTCAAGTCATATGATCTGCATCTGTCACGTTTGATAGATTTCATCAACACTGATAACGTTTTAAAATGCTATTAACTTTGGCTGCAAAAAATTTTATTTTTTATTTTTTTTATTTCTCTCCATAAAAACATCCTACTGTAATAATGGTATTCCAAGTACAGGTGGCGCCGTGCCGCGGCTCGATATATTGTATATATTATTAATACCGATGGCTCAGCCGGTAGGTATCTCTGACCTAGCTCGTCCCAGAACCGGTGGCAATGGTACAAGGGCGGCCCTTCGACAAGGACACGCTAGGGACAGAGATACTTTCCACACGGGCGATGTTTCCGTACTTAATTCAGTACAAGTCAACTATAACCATCCGAACGACCAATTACATTGCTGACTACTGGGAAAACAAGTAGCTATCATGGACACGTGTCCATGATTTGGTAGTGGCGTAGCTCATATAGTTGTCAGCGAGATTTAACTACAGACACATGAGCAGAAGATGCACAAGAAATATTGAATTAGATATTTAAAACATTATGTCCTTGTCTTTAAAACAAAATTTAGAGGAAATATTTTGGTTTTGAAAATAAAATATTTTAAGCTAGTGATTTTAATTAAATGTTTTTAACAGAAACAAATCATCACTTTAAAAACTTTAACTTTCGAAAATATACAATACACTTTTAATTTTTACACATACAAAACTTTTATAAAAAGTAATTTTATTTTGGTTCGGTAACATAAGGATTTGAAATTTCTAAATAAATAAATGTATCAGCAAGATACAGATTGGAATTAAAAATTTTGGAGATGTGCATAGGCCTAGTTGATATCATAATCATACAAATATTATGTATACACAGGGCTATACTCCCAAATAATCTCGAATCAAAATAAGTCATAGAATCATAACTCCACCCACGCTTGAACAAAACAATAAACAGTTATTTAAAGTGTTTTTGTAGTTTGACAAAATTTCAAAAAATCACATTTCATTAATAAAAGAATAATTAATCAAAATAAATTGCCCAAAACATAAAAGTGTGTTTAAAGAACCTTGAAAACCCCCATTAAGTTATAAATTGACTCTGTAACTAATCTAAAAACAATTCAAGGACCGTTTCCCTCTTCATGGAAAGGTCACGCCATGAAGATCTTACCAATAGGGCCACCGATTTGCGTTAGTTGAGTTTTGTCCCGCAGATCTCGTGTAGCGTTCGTGCCTCGAGCCAGTGCGGTGTCACTCATTACCAATTCCATGCAGGGCGGGAAGGAAAATGTTGACGGGCCGGAAATTGGTCTTGATATACTGGACTAGAGCGAGTTTAAGGGGGACGTACCTTGTAAGAGGCTTTATGCTTCGTAATATCTGGTGAATAAAGTGTGATTATATGCAAGATTTAAACAACAAATGGAACGGGGGAAATAAAGTGATATTTGAGACACATTAGTTTTAACTAAGAAGATTTTGTTGGGCTTTCTAAAATATAGAAATTATTGTAAACGTGAAAATGTTTGGTATTGAAATTACGATGCTTGATTTTACGGTAAATGTTTTCCAGAATTCATAAATGAGTTTTACAATTTATTCTGTCTGTCTCTACCCAGGACTACCAATTGAAGATGTTTGATGGATTTAGTACAAACTTGATATTTAGATGTTACATGGTCACACCTCAAGAGCAAAAATCGTTATTTTGATCCCAGCCATAAAATTAAACGTAGATTACTGATGATTAATTTTTTTAAATGCGAAATTTTTAGAAAATGACTATAACAATTTGGTTCAACATTTATATCTGAACAGTATTTCATGTGATCATCAAAAATATTTTGGTTTTTTTTCTGAGGACACTTTTTAAGGGAATTTTATTGATAAACGAATTTAAAAATGTTGTTTCTTTACGATAAACTATATGAGAAAGAATGTATGATATTTTCGTACCAATTATTTTTACTTTTTATATTCTACTAAAAATATCAAGAAGCCAAAGTAAAGCATGTATAGAACCCGTATGAGTTCTTTGATTAATGATCAATAAAAATCAATAAACTTTTCTCAATTAGACTTTCTATTTCCTCTCAAGATGAATGCTAAAGAAATTCCTTTTAAAATAGGGTCTACACTCTATTGCCAGTACGTATTATCACCGACTTCAACCATCTAGGCCAGCGTTTTTCAAACTGTGCTCTGCGGGGGAGCCCTTGGGCTCCCATGAGGCAATAATATTATGTATTTGTTTTCCACACTATAAAATAGCACCACTAATTTGAATTGCCAATTTTTTTCAAAACTCAGTAAGGAACATTTGCCAAAGGTGCAGCCAAAACATTTAACTCTCGTTTGTTATATACTTTGATACTTGTAAAATTTAACTGTATTTATTGAATGTTCATAATATAAGTGTAAGGCTTAATTTCTAGATGATGGCTCCAGTATGTATTTTGTCTGGTACAAGGGCTACTTTGGTCTGAAATGTTTGGGATTCCCTGCACTAAGTTACACGAACAGAATGAAAAGAATTAATGTCAATGAACTGCACCAGTATGAATATAGGATAAGGAAAAACATTTTTATTCTCAAGTGCAGCCGGTAGGTATCAAATTCTGACCGCATGAGTCAAAGTTCAAGCGTGCTAACATCTCGTCTAACCTGACCAGTAAATGTGTAGGAGGTTAGAAGGTTAATATTATTGGTTCATTCAAACATTAATTCAAAAAACAATTATTGTTTATTCATTGAGGTTGTAAAAAAATATATTGTTTTTTCTAATCGTCCATAAAACTAATTTTGGACTTGCTAATTTTAGCCTCAGGGTAGAGAGTGATAAATATGTTCCTCCAGCTATGGTGCGTGCTTAAACTGGGCAATTTATTGTGGAATCCCTTCATGTGCCTGACAGGGGTGATGAAAATATCTAGGAGTTGGACCACCCGTACTGGTGGGCCCACAGTCTTGTCTGGTTCACCTATGACAGGGGGGTTTGGGGCTCAAATCTCGCCCGAGGGGACTGATGAGGATTTTCCTAAATAGCTTACTACTCTCCCTCCACACAAATGAGGATGCACTACCCCTAAATTTTACCTTCCTCATCCCTACCTAATTAGTGTAATTAATATATGAATAGTCAGTACGGGTGATAAGACGTATAGCACGAGGGGGGAAATACATAATAGTCGGATCGCTAAATGAATCTCAATATGTTACTAAATCTTTTTCCGGAGATTCATACTGCAAACCATATGTTCTTCATTTGCCACTTCTAACAGTTGATGCCAATTTTACATTTAATTGATTGATAGCTAACTTTTCTTTATGTTGTTTACCCTACAATAATTTTATTTTGTGTGTGTTCTAAAGGTTCATTTTAAAAGCAATCTGAGTGACATGGGGTGGTTTGTTATTAGATTCAAAAATGCGTTATTGTTGCTATAAATTATCAATACACAAAATATTCGTAAATTGAAAGGCCTTGAAATTGTTGTTATAAGCAAATAAACAATCATATTGAAACTCTTTGAGGTTTTTTAAAAAACTATTTTCAAAATTTCCTAAATAACAGAACATTGACGCCGTGAGATACGTATAATACTATATGCCATACATTTGCGTATTGGGGTATGTATCCCCATCAAATTCAGGAGACACAGTGCTCCTTAAATGAAAATTGATTTAATTGATGGAAATTACCATAAGTATGTATGGCAACCACTTAAGTAGATACATTTTAAGTTTATGGGTTCGATACCTGTCTCCAGGTGTCATTTTTCAACTATATTTAATATATTTAAAAATAGATTTGTGTAGTATTTTGACAGTAGAATTTTTGAGGCCAGCCTTGTCGACAACAAGTGTGCAAGTGCATTAATTGAGTGTATAAATTCACATACCTTTTTATTTACTCATCTTAAGCCTCTATTAAATTTCCCATAACACTTCAACCAGTGAAAAACATTAATAGTAGTATGAAGCCTATTGACCTCAACCTCAAATTGGATCATTTTAAGAAGGCGAAATAACTATTTTTATACGAACTGAACTCAGGTGATCTGTAAAGTATACTTATCATGACCTACTTGTGCAACCGCAAACATATCTCCTGACCATTGAGTGTCCAGGAAGCGGTGAGTCCTTGCAAACCAGTTTTACTCTCGCTAAACTCACAAATATATCATGTTTTGTTTTTTTTGTTTTTTTATTTGTTGGTCGGTTTTCCTCCCTTACAGACTCACGCCTGATTTGTTTTTGTTTTTGCGTGCACTACATCTTGCTACTCATCCGGGCTATCCGAATATTTTACACTAGTAAAATAAGGATGAATAAGGTATAATTTAGAGGAAATATACCCACATTTGCACGAATAGATAGGGAGAAACAATTTAGGTAAAAAATCTCACTATACCTAGCCAAGATTTGAACCCTGAACTCTACGTCTTAGTAAAACCAGACAAGACTGACACCTTAGTCACTGTGCACATTTATGTGAATGGATATATGAATAAATAGATATTCCCTCCTCTCTTTAATTTGTATTATTTATTCAATAGTTATGTAATTTATAAGTTGGGTGATTATACGATCTCATACACAAGGAATAAAATAATGTAGACACAATCTAGGCTGGAACCAAGGTCATCAGGACCAGTTGTCGGTGTTGTCAATGCAAACATTCAGATAAGATTATCTATAAAAATTTTATCTTAGAGCAAGACTTTATTGATTTAATAAAGTACAAACGGTTTCCCAACATGAATTAAAAAAGTTAAAAATAATTCAAAGCTAGCTTGAACTCTTAAGAAGTTTCTCCGGGTCCCCAGATGATCATTACCGCTCTACATTTCCCACATCAAGTCTGACAACACACATGACAGAGACACACATGTGTGGTGGCTATGTAGTCATAGTGAACTGTGGAAGTGTAACACACGTGTTAGTTACATACGTGACAATCAGACCGACGCGAGTCTCTGAAGTGTGTGACCTCCTGCTGTCGTCGTTAGAACCACTTACAAACTTGTTCAGTTTTCTTCACAGTCGTTGAATAACTGTCAAAGGTGTTCTGGAATTTAATGACAACTTTCCTCTTCATTTAAAAAGTTTCTCATCTAATGCCGCCATGCTCATGACAAAATTAATAATCAAGAATTTTTCAAATTACTATTAAAAGAAAAAATCAAACTAAACATATCTGTTGAAGCAATATTTTATTTATTTTGGCCATAAAATTTATTTGTTATAAAAACTGTAAAAATACGGACCTTTACTCACGCTCCCGTCCACCCCACTTTAAGTTCGAATCCCGATAGGGTTAAAACTTAGCCGTGATGAGGTACCAGATTTTTTTTTTTAATATTTCTTCAATTTCAGTGTGTTTTATAATAACAACATTTTTTCATTATTATTAGGAATATTTACTAAACTAGCATATGATATCAACACGACTTACAAACTCACTTAATTGTAAAACACCCAGTCTACCTTACCATTAATTTACACTATGAGAGGGTAAGCCATAATTTCACTAATGACATATTTTTCAACCACGTCGAAAATCGAAACTGGGACCCTTAACTCAGTTGACAGACGAGCCACCAACCAATCTAAGTAAGTCGTACAGCTACTCAATCTATAATATTAAGGAAACAGGATGAGGAGAGGGAATTTTAAGAAAATACTACAGCATATTTCTGGAGAGAGAGTGGTGAACCACTAAAAAGGAAGGGGACGAGAGGGTTCTCTCTCTCAGAAGGTCTACCTACTTCCATTCAGGATTGAACCCTGGTCTCCAGGGTCAAAGACCGGTTGACTACCCTTGCGGCTAATACACTTCCTAATACCAATGTATTAAAATTATCGGCGGGGCGTTGAAATTAATTTTAGATTGATTTTTTTTAGGTTTTTTGTTTGTTTGTTTTTTGTAAAAATTAAATTAAATTATAGCACCGCATCTTACTACCCGTTCGGGCTATACGCGTTTTTTATTGTGTTTTTTTTGTAAAAACCTAAGACTTTTTTGACTCAACAAACTTTTGTTATAAAATAAAAAAATTTGAGGAACTGTCTTAGCATTATCATTGCTAAAAATCACTTTGAAGTATTTTTTAAAGTTTATTGAGATCTTACTAATAAATTATTAAGACTTCAATAAATATGACATTTTTATATAGCAATGAAATACTAAAATAAAAATGGGGTGTGGCTGTGTCATGGACACGGCCGTTTGTTGTACGTGAATACGTTTATGTAATGGGTTACGATTAAAACTCAAACGAACATCGTAGCTTCTCCAAGTCAAAAGTTATACTAATTGCAAATCTCGATACGCAGCAAAATAACCTCAAAATGGCGGCGCTTCCCCCTCCACCGCGCGCGATGCGTCACTGTTCTAGCTTATCGTAATGAATTCTTTGATCTTTTAGCTATCCAGTGGCATAATTTAATTTTGGATGTAGAGGAAAGATTTGAAACTACAACACCAAACTTTATCCCCCCAATTTTGTTATCATTAGGTTTTTTGGATTGCCCCCGTATGGTAGCAAATTTAAAGACATATTCACGTCAAAAGATTCACACCTATTTGTATTTTGGAAGAAAAGTTTGTTCGCTAGAAGAATACAAATGGTCTCCAAATATAGTATAAAACGTTAAAAAAATATATTCAAAAACTCGTTTGAACACACTTAAAATAGTTTTAAAAATTGCGGTGGCAGAATTTGCCTAAACTGTGCGTAAATACTTAGATAGATAAATAAATTAACTTAATACTTAGGCAGCGATATGACATAGTTTGTGTTGAAATAGCGAGGAATTACACCTTGACCCATATAAATAAGGGTTTACATGACTGGGCAATATAATAAAATAGTAGTAATAGTAGTAATAATATTGTTTAATTATATAGATTGTTTACAAATCTCTAATTTATTGGTTTATATCATGTATAGTCAAGCAGGTAGAAATATTCTATTACATTTTCCTGGCATTTGTTTGCGTGACCTTATTTTTACTTGCACCGCTTCCTACTACCCGTCGAGGCTATCCGCATTCTAATAGTGTAGTATGAAGAAGGAAGAGTTCAGAGAAAATGTTTTAGCGGTTTGCGTGGAAGAAGATTATGACAAGTCATTTAGGAATTTTGAAGAAAAAAAAAACACCTTTGGGATTCCGGTAGGGACTAGAACCTCAACCTCCACGTCTACCGGTGAGCCAGACTGGGTGATCTTGACGTTTAGTCCACGTGACCACAGATGCAAGTTATTCCATTATAGTTCTATGTAGTTTTATTGCACGACCAAATTTAATTGGCTTTGAAACTTACGGTTTTAACCCCAAAAATGCACACACACACACACACACACACACACATATATATATATATGTGTGTGTGTGTGTGTGTGTGTGTGAAGGTTTCAAGGTTGAATACAGCGGCTGTGTTTTGCTTCAATGGCCAGTATTTTCTTAAAGATAACGTTTATTGTTTCGTCTGCTTGATGAACGTAGTGAATACGGAGTTTAAGTGGTTGGGCGCAAGCGAGTCCATTATCATTTTGTTAAAGCCCACTATATATATATATATATATATAAACGCGTTATATATATTATAGGCTTATATATAATTTGGCGTATAGCCCGAACGGGTAGTAATACGCGGTACTAAATATATATATAATGCGTTTTGTTTTCATCACTTCTTGAATATTCAGTGCGATATTTGACAAAGCACACCACAAATCGCTTTACACTTAATGTCAACAACGCTGTTTAGTTTGTATGAAAGTCGAAGCTGAAAATTCGCTGGTATTTCACGTGTCTGCAATGGTAGCTAAGGGGGAGGGTAGAGAAAAGAATTGGGGGAGGAGGGGCGCGAATCCAAGACTTGCGGGCTTTAAAATATTATTATTATTATTATTATTATTATTATTATTATTATTATTTATTAGCACCTAGTCTTACTACCCGTTCGGTTTATACGCACTTACGCTAATTGTGTAATGGTAGGGTGATTGTGAGATGAAATGGAGGACCTACAGTTTAACGTGGAATCCGAACCACGGTGGAGGCCTGTAATTCCACACATTCACAAGTTGTGATTAATACACGTTTTGTCAGAGGTGAAGGAAGGGTTTAGCAATCAGATAAATCTTTGCCGGGACCGAGGATTGAATCCCGGACCCCCAGCACAGAAGTCTGTCACCTTACCCTTAGACCGCCAGGTCACCTGGTTTTAAAATAAACACGTGCATGCACACAAGTGTCTTACTTTTGTCTGGTTACATAGTAGGCAAATTACAGCTGGTAGGCAGTGTTGCCAATACCGTAAGAAAAATATATCTTACTTTGTAAAAGAGATTTTTTTTTTTTTAATCTTAGCTGGTTTTTAACGTTATTTCCTTACTGTCCCACCCCACCCCCCTTGCCGTTGAAGGTCATTCACGCTCCCCAGGTTGAGAACCACTGACCTAGAAAGAGGATTTAAAACTAATGTTAAAAAGTGCCCAGAATGTGTGTAACCAGCTGGAATCGAACCTCATTCTCCCAAAGTCAAGAGTCGAGCACCCTATACGGGCAACCAGCCTTGACCGTGTCCATGATCGTGAGATGTCAGTTGATCTGGGGGAGACAGTTGGTATCGACGCCATTGATCCAGGTCGAGACAGGTGTATTTGCGGTGTTATTCGCGGCGAGCCCACTTCACACGATGCCGCGTCGCGCCTTGGATGAACCTATTACTATCAATATGGCGGGAGAAAAAAACAAAGGCAGGGGAGCATCCTACCTTACTCATCCTTAGCCTGTTAATTTAAATATATGTAATAGTCTGGACGAGTAGTAACGAGCTCTTGTATTGGGAACTTTAGAAAAAATATAACCTCCTTTTTAATTTATTTTAAGTATTTAAAGTGCATTTTCTGTAGAAGAGAATTTCTATGAGTGAGAGCGAAAGTGGCTACCAATTTTTCCGGAAAAGGTATTATCACATATCTTCCAGGGTTATTTTACATGCAACAATTTACATGGAACCAACGGATTTATTTCTCCTTCAAAGGAAGTAGTGCTACGAATTTTTGTCGCTCAAGAAAAATCCGTTATCCCCGGTTGGGTTTGAACCCACGAACATCGGGTCCTGTGGCAAGCACTTAACCCCAAGACCACCCAGGTCTACAAACTATGACTAACCAGGCATATCATGGGTTGGGCTGTCTTATGTCTTGAAGGTTTGAACTGCACTGACAAATGACGTTCCAAATCTGTTCTTATAAAAAAAAAGCTAAGCCGGATGTGAAATTCCCCATTTACAAAGTTAATTCAGTAGTTTTATTTATCCTGGTACTGTTATTAGAATCGCTGTCAATTTGACTATTTGTTTTTAGTTTTGTTTAAAATATTGAAACAATCTTATATGCTGTAAAGTGTGAGAAAACTTTTTCTTTTTAACACGCAGCCCACGGTAACATGGCCCTTAGCGTTTAGTGGATATGGTAGCCACATCGGAAACCTTTAATATAATAATTTTCGGCGTATGAAATTACTCTTTGTCGCATGATTGAGGCTTAGTTCAATCTGGGTGGAAATTGACTCTGGTACGGATATAGTCGTGTAATGGGATCACAATCTAATTACTTATTCTGGCATATCAGTAACAAAGTTAATTTGTCCCTAATATGAATAATAACTGGGATGGCTGTGGTTCACTGATAGCCCCAACTAGACCTTGAATCCACAAGTCCCTCACAGACTTTGCTTTTATGATATCAGTGAATAATGACCATAGCACGGGGCGATTCTTGCATAGCTCAATGGTAAGACGAATGGGGTGCTGATCCAAAGGTCTCGGGTTAGATTCCCGCGTTCACGTGTAATTTTCCAACTTGTTTATTTCAGCTTAGCTCATATTGTTTGCAAGTAGGATTTTACTACATGTCCACTCAACGCAATTGGCCTCCTTATGATCATTTGACTTACAAAGTGTACCACAAACCAACAAAATGTATCAATCAATGCATAACATAAATTGTCACCGGTGGTCATGGGGATTAAGTGTCAAGCTCGTATAGTCAGCTTTGTCGGTGACTGGATGGTCGGGCTCCCCTGGGTATACTTAGGTTTTACATTTACTAAATGGTTCCCCCCCCCTCCCTTTTCATTCCATGCAAATTTGAGTGCATCTCGTTTAAATTATACCTTCCTACTCTCTAGACTATTAGTGTAGTTAAGTATATTTTTCCCGGACAAGTAACAAGACGCAGGGTAAATAAAACACGCAACATAAATCGGCACCGTGTGAAATAGCCTCGCTCGGTTGATGTGTCCTTTTTACTCCAGGGAATGGTGCGTGTTCGACAGATGTCCTTTTGTCGTCACATGGCGCATGCGCGTTCCTGAAACTCGACCCGTGTGAACGTTCCTTTTTCTCTCCTACACCCCTCCAAAAGCCGCCGTATAGCACGACCTTTTTAAAAAAGAAATAGTTGCGATGGTAACAGGAAAACACAACGAAACAAATACTCCCCCCCCCTACCCCCTTTTCACATTCTTCTTTCCACCCACATTCAACAGTTCATCTGAGCAGTTGACACTTGTGGCAACGAAGAACAATACGATGTAGGTCATTGTCGGTCAATTAAGAACAATCAGAATTCGGAGAGTTATCAAAAACAAATCTAAGGAGGTATAAAAACGGGATTTTTAAGGTATCGTCGCGGTTTGTGAACCTGTTAATTGGACGTTGTAAAGAAGAACTGTGTGAAAATGTGTTTACCGTAAAAAAAAATATGTCCGAGGGGTAAACATTGCATGGGTACCCGGTATCTTTCCTTGTTAACGACTATTAATTACTGTTGAAATCTTGGGTCCGTAAATAGGACCGTAACGGATGTGTTTGATGCTCCTGTGTTGACATAAGACGATCGTTGAAGAGGACTGACTGGATGTGATTGGAAACATTTAACTACCTCCCTTTGTCACGGTTTCGGCAGTCTATCCAAGGCAGTATGAAGTCATCCATGTAGCAGTTGGGTGTACCCTGGACAAAACTATCAACGATCAGCGAGTTTATTTTCGAGTCATCACTATGGCGACGGAAGTCGTCGGTTTTTTATACCTCGATCTGGGAGAGCCTTGGGAAATGATGACACGTCAAGCCGACGGTGATGGCATGGACCTGTTGAGAAATCATCTCTGTAGATCAATATTGGTGGTACTGTTTCAAACGGTGCTATTGCTGTGACTACGGCGTTGTTTGGGAAGGAAGTTTGAACAGCTTGACAATCCCATCATATACTTCAAGAATGCTAACATGGCTGAATTGAACCCTTTTTTTTTGTGTCAGAACTGAGTCGTATTAAAGTACATATGGACACTCGTAATTCTAATGAGCACTATAATCTTTGTTTATTCATTCAACAAATATTGATGTTGATTTGGCTTCTCATTCGTTGACTGTAGCTACCCAGTGGTAGCGTTTTCATCAACGACAGCTCTTCTTCTTAAGGTTGTCTTGTTTGAAAAACAAGCAAAATCTTGATCTCTTTGTTCTGGAGGAAGATACTCTGAGAGAGTACATTAAGGAAGGAAGTTGAGGGATTTAATGTTGGGAAAGAATGCAAGTATCTGGCCATTAATTTGGTGGATCTTCTGGATACAAACAAAGATCACAAGACTGGATTAACGTGTTTGTCTGCGGTCCTGTTGATGTGATTGTCCGTGCGTGCCGCAGCATGGGGAACAACTTCCTGGAAGCCAGTTTCTCCTCCGTGGTATCGATAAACCTAGACTCTTCATGGGCCGCCCAATCCTGGGAGGCGGCCCAACTGGGGAATGGCAGGGTAAGGCCCTCCACAAGTATATTTTGTTTTAATTTTACTTTATCATATAGATAAAGTGTTGTAATTGTGAATATTGCCTACCTTGAGTTTATGAAGGATCGTGGATGTTTTATGTGCCCCCGAACTAAAAAAATGCATCTTATAACAATTCAAGCTGTATTTACTTGGAGCTACAGCCGAAATTGTTGATATATTTGGTTCAAACTTGATAATTAGATGTTATAAACTCATGCATCGATCAAAATTTGTCATTTTTATTCTATCTATAAAAATTGAGGCTAGTTTAATTTATTTATTTTCCAATAAAGGCTCTAGCGATTTTGTTCAAAATAGATATTTGGGGAGTTGTTTATATGATAAAATAAGAATGTACTTTCGTTTTACTTTAAAATAATAATTTTAGGTTAGTTTGCAATGGCTGATTTTTGAAATTTTGATTATTTTTTTAATTGCAAGTGTGCGTCATAGAATTATCAAAATAATTGTATTTCTCAGGAAAATTTATTCAAGGGTAATTTACTGTATGTATTATTTTACACTAATTCCAATAGACAGTATGAGAAAGTATGTACGATTGGGTTCTAACATTTATTTTATGCATGTACTACGTCTAAATCACCTTGATTTGTAATACATGAAACGTGAATATGAAGTATATTGATAGAAAATTATTATTTTATGGAGTCTGATTTAAAAAAAAAGTAAATTTGACATTCCTTAGCTTAATATGTATGTTTGTATATTTGAGTGTAGGCATATCTTTGTATTTATGGTTGTAAAGTATATGAATGTAGCCTATATCTGGATGTATGTTTGGATGTATGAGTGAGTGTCTGTATTTACGTATCTCTAGATGTTTATTTGTGTGGGCGTCTAGTTGGATGACATTTTTGTCCTCATTGGTCGGACTTTTGTTTTAGAAATCTATTTTTAAGCCCAGTGGTGTGAAAAAATAATTACTCAACTTTTGTAACATAAAAATAGCCCTACACCAAAATGAATTACCAAGCCTTTTCTGTCATTCGGCATGATAAACGTGCGTCTATCTCTTCTCACCGACTTGCATGTTCAGCTGGAAGCATGCAGAGTTTCTCGACACGCCAACAAGGGTCGAATGTATATCCATGAACATAAGTGTAGTAACCTTGATTTAAAGGTTGAATCGGTCTTACTGCGATGTCATCTTGTTCTCTTTGGATTAGCGGGTTTCTAGAATAATTACAATTTATCATCATGGCTAGAAATATCAAAGATGTAGGGAAGGTGCTTGCTGTTCTATATTGATGCTATATTTTAATCGATCCATACCAATTATTATTATTATTATTAGCACTGCGTCTTACTACCCGTTCGGGTTATACGCACTTACGCTAATGTGCAATGGTAGGGTAATGGTAGGGTGATTGTGAGATGAAATGGAGGACCTACAGTTTAACGTGGGATCCGAACCATGGTAGAGGCCTGGCATTCATCACATTCACAAGTTGTGATTAATACACATCTTGTCAGAGGGTGAAGGAAGGGTTTGGCAATCAGATAAATCTGTGCTGGGACCGAGGATAGAACCCCGGACCCTCAGCACAGAAGTCTGACACCTTACCCCTAGACCACCAGGTCACCGGCATCCATACTAATTGATTTGGTGCCATTTTGCGGAATGAAGACGAAGTTCCGTAACCTATTTTAAGTTAATTACCATAGACCAATGGATGCCCATTCAGTCATTCATTCACACCATTGCCTTAACGTACTGTTCCGCAAATATATTTATTATAATAATAATAATGGCATGTCTGGGCTAAAACAATCTGTAGCTCAGTTTTCGGAAAGAGGTCAACTAATGTTCCGTTGCCCAGGTAACACCCTAGTGTACTATACTAATCGTAAATCCTTTTTGTGAAGGCTCACTAAGTAGAGTTAGATTAAGGATACGGTATATAGATATGTATATTAATTTTTATTTTTTTCACTGCGGAAATTTGAATCAAAACATTAAAAAAATTAGTGCATGTATGGTTAATGAAGCAAATAAACTTGATAAAAATAGACCGTATGAAATAAAACTAGTTTTGCATCTATATTGCAAATTCCTTGTAAATCGTACTTTCTATTTGTATAGCCATTTCCTCTTCAACCATATAGGCCTACGCTCCAAGGGCTTTACCTGATCTCTATGTTTCCAGTTACTCTTCATATTACATCCTCCAAGGACTTTGCCTGCTTCCCATTAGTGTTGCCAGCTACTATCCATGGATTTACACCCCAAGGGTTGCCTGCTTATTTGATTTTCCAGCCCCTCTTCGGTCATAAATCCTCCATGAATTTGCCAACATGCCCCCAATGGTTGAATGTGTGATTCTTGAAATCCCCAGCAAGGCAAAGTCAGACCTCCCAGGTGGGGTCAATTCCCACCCTAAAGATCCCGGTGCTGTTATGGTGTCCGGGGTTCAATCCTAAGTCCCGGCACAGATTTATCTGATTACCAAACCCTTCCTTCACCTCTGACAAGACTTGTATTAATAACTTGAATGTGTGGAATGCCAGGCCTCCACCGTGGTTCAGATCCCACGTTGAACTGTAGGTCCTCCATTTTATCTTATCAATCACCCTACCATTGCACATTAGCGTAAGTGCGTATAAACCAAACGGGTAGTAAGACGCGGTGCTAATAATAATAATAGAGATCCCTGTGGATTTACCGCTGTCTCACGTCGCATTTGATACCCCGCCTTTACTTGATCGACCTACTCAGCTCTTGCAGTAGTATATGGTGCGTTACTCCAGCATCTCTAACCAGGGTGACTCATTCTACTCTCCACCTGTACTGAGACTGCACTAGTGCTACAGGATGACTCATTCTACATTCCTCTTGTATCAAGACTGCACTTAGTGCTACAGGATGACTCATTCTACACTCCAACTCTACTGAGACTGCACTAGTGCTACAGGTTGACTCATTCTACACTCTACCTGTACTGAGACTGCACTAGTGCTACAGGATGACTCATTCTACATTCCTCTTGCACCAAGACTGCACTAGTGCTACAGGATGACTCATTCTACATTCCTCTTGCACCAAGACTGTCACTAGTGCTACAGTATGACTCATTCTACATTCATCCTGCACCAAGACTGCACTAGTGCTACAGGATGACTCATTCTACATTCCTCTTGTACTGTGACTGCACTAGTGCTACAGGATGACTCATTTTACACTCCACCTGTACTTAGACTGCACTAATGCTACATGATGACTCATTCTACATTCCTCTTGCACCAAGACTGCACTAGTGCTACAATATGACTCATTCTACATTCATCCTGCACCAAGACTGCACTAGTGCTACAGGATGACTCATTCTACACTCTACCTGTACTGAGACTGCAGTAGTGCTACAGGATGACTCATTCTACATTCCTCTTGCACAAAGACTGCACTAGTGCTACAGTATGACTCATTCTACATTCATCCTGCACCAAGACTGCACTAGTGCTACAGGATGACTCATAGGTTGACTCATTCTACACTCCACCTGTACTGAGACTGCACTAGTGCTACAGGATAACTCATTCTACATTCCTCTTGTACCGAGACTGCACTAATGCTACAGGATGACTCATTCTACATTCCTCTTGCACCGAGACTGCACTAGTGCTACAGCATGACTCATTCTACATTCCTCTTGTACCGAGACCACACTAGTGCTACAGGATGACTCATTCTACATTCCTCTTGCGCAGAAACTGCACTAGTGCTACAGGATGACTCATTCTAAATTCCTCTTGTACCGAGACTGCACTAGTGCTACAGGGTGACTCATTCTACATTCCTCTTGCACAGAAACTACACTAGTGCTACAGGATGACTCATTCTACATTCCTCTTGTACAGAAACTGCACTAGTGCTACAGGATGACTCATTCTACATTCCTCTTGTACCGAGACTGCACTAGTGCTACAGGATGACTCATTCTACATTCCTCTTGCACAGAAACTACACTAGTGCTACAGGATGACTCATTCTACATTCCTCTTGTACGGAGACTGCACTAGTGCTACAGGATGACTCATTCTAAATTCCTCTTGTACCGAGACTACACTAGTGCTACAGGATGACTCATTCTACATTCCTCTTGTACCAAGACTGCACTAGTGCTACAGGATGACTCATTCTACACTCCACCTGCACCAAGATTTCCCTAGAGCCGCAGAGAATGGTGTAATATGACCCATAGCTTTGTTATCAGATAGTAAGAGCAAACACGACCACTCCCAACTTCCAGGAACGGGACAATATCGATCTTAAAAAGAAAACACACGCGTTGTTTTCATGGATCGCCTTTTAGGAGAGCTAAAAAAAATACAGAGTTGCCAACTTCAACAAAATGTCACTCTACATTATTTGTCTTGGATCTTCAACAAACGTATCTATAATACAAAAATGTCGGGTTTTGTGATCGTCCAGGTTTAGTAACAAGACTGACACGATAGGAATGCTCTTTTTTAAAATACTATGACAAGTTACTGTTTGCTTTAATCTATAATAATAATAATATGAAGAGTTTGTCTGACCTAAGCATTGCCTGATATCTACCGCAAGCAAAGGCCTGTCATTTTAAAATTAATAGCCTTAATGTACAAACATGCACACCTCGAAGCAGGAATTTTAAATTTGTGATTAGATTTTTTTTCATTTATTAAAAACTAAGTCGGAAGAAATAAAATGAACTGTTTTTCTTTCTGTCTGTTTGAAGCAAACAAAAGCGTTGCCCGGGGTAACCACGCAAAGCTGGGTATTTCAATTAGTTTTATTTAAAGGGTTATAGCTGCAGATCACATGACTAAAGAATTTAAAAAATTCCTGTTAATTTTCAAATCGGAAAATTTTCCATAAAAATGTCTGCCGTGGCGGCTTGTGATCTACTCCGTAGGTGAAGGGTCTGGGTTAGGGAAAGCAGCACTTTGAGCTTATTACATAAAACATCAGGTCATCAAATAGTGTGTTGGGGGACAAGAGGTGTGGTGCGTTGGGGGAGCAAAATTTGCTAGCGAATACTAAATCCAGACAAATAGTGACAGTTTGAGATTAAATGTTTTCCAGTGAAACTTTCAGATGATTGAATCTCAGGGGTAGGGGATGTATTCATTACGGCTTTGATTTTAATTTTGAAGTATCAACGTCTTTATTGTACAGCAGACTTAAAGTCACTGACATATTCAACCCAACCACCAAGCTACCTGCTTCGGTGGCCTCACGGTCTAGGGCGTTACTCTTGTGTTGGACTAGACTGCCGATGACGGGAGGATCGGGGTTCGAATCCCAGTAGGGTGTACTGAGAGTGGGTTTTTTTTTTAAAATGGGTTTACATTCTCCCGCCACGCAAACTCGGGTACACTTCCTCTAAATTCCACCTTAATCATCTCTAACTTATTGGAGTAATTAGTAGCACCTATGTTGTCTAGTGGGTCTAGTATTCAAAGTTCCTGGCTACAGATCTAAATGTCCTGGGTTCGATCCCCGGTGGTTCCAGATATTTCTGCGAAGAAGTGGGTCTAGAACGGAGTCAACTCATCCTCGTGAGGACAAATGAAGATCTACTTGAATAAATAAGTAGTGGCTCCGGCCTATAAAACTGAGATTGACGGTCAGAGGGCTCGTTGTGCTGACTACAGAACACCCTCTATCCACAAACGTTGGCATTATATTCACCAACATACCAACAGACTACGGCCACTCACTCAGTAGGTGAGTTGTGAGTTTGTTGTGAGCTGACGTCGTGGAGTTTTATTTTCACCCGAAGTGTCGCATTTGTGAGATCAAAGCAAAATGATTATAAATATTGATCTAGCCTTCCTCGAACGAATAAAGTCAACTATAACAGGGTCACAAAAGAACATCCTAAGATTATGAGGGTTGTTTTAGTGGTTTTGAAACTTTACATTCACACAAGAAATAAAGCAGTTTTTTAAGCACCGCGTCTTACTAACCATAAAGGTTATACGTATGGACATTAATTTATCTTATGAGTAAAGCTTGATTCACACGTTCACCGAAAATAAAAGGCAGTATCTGCGCAGCAATTCACACGTTGTATGTTGACCCATGGTGCATTGCAACGCTAACTTAAATCAGCTGATTATCAACATATGTTATTCTATAGTGTACAAACATATATTTTAGTTCATTTTCCCGATGGATGTTTTCAAATTATAACGCTGTGTCATGGCACGATCCAATACATCGATGCACACGCTTTACATTAACGGGCTATTTCAAATCTCCTCACAACGGCCTTGGAAGTTGTATACTAGCTTCTGGCTTAACAGCGCATGCGCGCTGATTTGAGATGGCGAGATTTGATTGGTTCCCTGTGCCGAACATCTCGGGCAGAGCGGATAAAGTAGAGATAAGTTGAACTTCAGCACAGTGTTGCTAAGTCTATAGTCTCTAGCGATAGTACATGGACCTAAAATGGATTGTATTTTGACCGGTAGGATACTACTTTCTGACATTATATTGGTGAGCCCTGCGATTTTCCTAAAAAAATTATAATTATTGTAAAATTTATTACTAGATAGCAGGGCCATAGGATATTACTTTTAGAAAATATCCGAAAATTGGATTGTACACGTAGTGAAATTATATCAAAAGTAGTATCCAGATCGTACAGTTGGCAACACTGCTTCAGCAGAACAGCTCGCGCCAATTAGGCGGAAATCTTGTGATTGGCTTAGAGCTCATCACGTGACCCCGTTTCTGTTCTGCGCTGGTTTTTAGTGAGCGTGTGAATCCCCAGTAAGAGATGATTAGGTTGAATCTAAAGGAAATGTGTACTCTTTCACCCATAACAGTATTATTACAGAAACAGAAATGAGAATATTTTACAAGTTTAACCAATCAGTTTATTGATATAGAAACCTGTCATAAGGAAGTACAGAGATTTACAGTTAGAAACTATACAAACCATCCATCGATTAGCCATAAGAATATGAAAGGATACAATAATATAAATATGTAGATCAACAAAGGAGCATCAGGTGTGAAGCACCTAAGAACATCCTACTACCCACACTTATTGGTAATAGGTGTTATTATGAAAGCTAGTAACTCGTTAAAGCAGGACATATAATGATTTATCATATGTAATAAAGGCAGCGGCTCCACGGTACTGTAACTTAGTGGTGGCAATAGAATCTACATACATACATACTAATCATTACTCAACACTAGTCAACTGAATGAGACTCGCAGAAACTGCTCTCAACAAAATATACAAAAAACTAAGCCACACAACATTAGTCCTACTTTAAGGATCTACGAGGGAGGTAATTAGCAAGAGCTAATTAACGTGAGTTAACTCCATTGAGAGTTAAAACAGGCATTATAACGTTATAACCTCCTAGAAAAACTACAATATGTAATCCCTTACAATTATTATAATTGTATAAGTGACAGAAATAAGCCAAATACCGAGTCGAAGGTGGCTGCGTTATCTGATAGCTCGTGATATTAATAAATCACACATTTGTAGCTGACGAATTCCACACGTCCATTATAGATTCTGCCTTAAAAGATGAGTGAAGAATTACCCTGGGCACGGGACGAATCCTGGATAGCTCAGTGGTTAGAGCATTGGCGTACTAAGACAAGGGTCACGGGTTCTATTCACGTGCCCAGGTGTCATTTTTCAATTTTCAAAATATATCTAGATGGAGTAATCCTCACTAAAGGAAAAATAATAGCTTCTGCGATTTGATTATTAATTATATAACTATGCCTGAAGGACGTAGGGAAAAGAGTCAGAAATACTGACATACAAAACTTTATGGTATTCCTCATTACTTATAATATCCACCGTAGCTATCTCTGCGGCGAGGAGGTGACTCAGACGCCTCAAACATCGTGGCCTTCTGTACTTATTCCTGGTTGAAGCTTGTGAAGCTCTTCCCGCAGTTACTCCGTCAAGTGATTACAATAGAATAGGTAGACGTGAAACGAGGACAGGCCCATTTATACCAGCGAGACTAATACAATTTGGCAATGTACAAGGGGGTGGTCGCTAGTCGACAACTATCGTTAGTTAATGACTGGTGGTATGCTCTGGACTGATGCCTCTATCATTTACTCGTCGACTGCCTCAGGTGTTAGAAGTGTGGATCATATTGCTCTTCCAAGTCGAGCTGCCTCGTTCGCTGGGGTATCTTTTGCTGAGACCTGGGCGTCTCCCCTTGTGATGTCGCAGTGAGTCTACATCTGCCCCACATTATTAGAACTTACTAGATCTGGTAGTAACAGTATTAACCTTTTATAGGGTTTCGTTGTATTGACGTGTTAAAAGTTAATCAACACGTTACAAATGTACCCGAATTCATGTGGAGGGGGAGTTTAAAACCACCATCAGTACACCCTAAAGGGATTCGAACCCCGATATCCCTGTCATCAATAGTCTAGTCTAACACGAGAGTGACTTCTTAGACCATGCAACCACTGTAGCAAATAAATAAAGCCGTGCAAGTATATTTCCCTTCGCGTAAGAGGCATCTTTAAGGAACCCCTCTCGAGGCTGATTAACTCAGAACCTAGCTACATAACACACTAACAAAAATAAAAACTTTTCGGAAGTGAGGTGTCCTGTAATCTTCATTTGACAACAAGATATAGAGATCAGTTTAGTAGTTTTTTACTCTAAAAATTATTTTCAATGTGTTTTTTATGTATTAAAACAGTTTCACTGGTCTCGATTCCACTGTTTTCTAAAATATAATGAACAAACCCACACCATGATGCGACGTCAGGTTTGACCTGTATTACCTGTCCAAGCTATTGTAATATTCTGGCAAGAAGGACCACATCTGACTACTTAAAAATTAACTAAAACTACTTTTATACATTCACACGTCAATGCATGCTGTCATTTTTTTTGTAGAGAATATTAATATCTATAAAATTACACAGAAAGTACAGTAAAATTGTACACATTTGACCACAAAAAGTTTGTATTTTAAAAATGTCATTCCTGCTATAATCCTACTCTAGGTGTTATTTGTGGAAAGGGTGAAACGAGTCGTTAATAGTCTAATCTCGGAAGTCAACCAATTTCCCAGTGTTCAAATAATAAAAAGTGCAGGTCGAATGGGGGATTGGCTGACGTCCAAACATCAACAGTATATTATACAGCCATATCATACCAATAACCTACCCTCCCCCTTCCCTTCTGATGTTGACTGTGAGTTTTGTGCGCAGGCGCGGTTCCAGCAGAAGCAGCTCCAGGAAAAGGAGCAGAAGCTCCTTCAGATGTACGAGATCCAACAGCAGAGGACCTTCCAACGCGTGACCAGGAGCAGTGCTGGCTCCTCCTCTTCCTCCACCTCCACCTCGTCTCTGGGGGCGGGAAAGGTCCGACAGCTATTTGACGAGCGGCGGGGAGGTGGGGTCAAGTCCGGCTGGGACCGCAGCTACCCCTTGGAGCCTTTGTCCCGACCCGCGCGTGGCGCCAGCCTCGACAGAACCATCACCGTCAACAACAACAACAACCACAAGCAACCTGCGAGGAACCCGGCCAGGAGGACTAAGAGTCAGGTCAGAGGGGCCCCCAACAACAACAGCGGTGATGACGACTACCTAGAGTCTTCGCAGAACGGTCCGGGGAACTACCAGAGCTTCAAGCAGCTTCCTCTCGAGGACAACCTTAACAGGATGTTCACCTACAGGGACAGGGCCGTGGAACATGTCGAGGAGCTGTTTGGTCAACAGACGCTGCTAGACAACGAGGAACCTCCTGAGGTGGACCTGCTCGACGATGAACCGGACCAAGGACGTGACTACGACGACAATGACAAAGGTCGCCTGTACGGCAAGCTGCCCAACGTTGGGGTGGTACCCGCACCCGCGGCGAGAGACGAAGGTGGCGCCCCCGTTAGTAAGGCGGATAGGTACAAGACATACAACGCGAGCAACGGTCACCCGGGCGGCGATACCAGGAGAAAAGGGGCTGCGCCACCCCCTGAAGTCGCCGTGAGGAAGGACGTGAGAAGGAGGCAGGAGACCGACGACGCCAGGACGTCGCCCAAGAAAGAGGTGAGGCTATGGGTGAAGAGGGAAGGCTGTATCTCGGCTGTGTAGGAAATACTTTTGGGTGGGGAAGGGGGGTTCTAACGTTGTGCAAACATTTCTGGGAGACTTTGGTTTGAATCTTGGTGAGGTCGAACTTTCTTAGTATTCACTTGGGATGAAAGAAGGTGAGGAAAGAGTTATTCGGATATCACTACAGTGTCTCAGCCGGGTACTAATAATCCCAAGCCTGTGATAAGAACCTGAAAAACTTGTCTTTTTATTCAAATAATAGCAAATTATTAACCTTTTTTCAACAAATGTTTCTTATTTCCATAATTCTAACATATATCAGAAAAGTGCACTTCATTGCGATTTTTAGTCCGAGTGTAATATCTAGTTTCCTGGCTAGTGTACAAGATGTCGCTGCTGTAAAATGAAGACCCCTATCTCACATTATAAAATGCGCCGTTTAAATCGGCCCAGTTTGTATTTCTTGCACTAATGAGGTAGGCGTGAGGAAGGTAGAATATTAGAGGAAATTAAAATGCATTGGCGTGTGGAAAGGGGAGAGTTTGGAGAGGTAAGAAATAATTTAGGGAAATAACGCCCTTGATACACCGGGCAAGGATTCAAACTCAAGCCGTCCCATCTCCAGTAAACCAACCAAACAAGATGAGACTGATGCCTTATTCCCGTGAGTCCTACGTTATGGGTCTCATTTTAAATCAACTTGCCATAAGTCGTAATCGTTGGGTTAATTTTCCAATTCAAAGGGAACGGAAGGTAAAATTTGGAGGAAATTTAGCATATTTTCCGTGGGAAACCATTTAAGAAACACACCCGGTCATTATTCAAACCCCGACCTCCCTATCACCAGTAAACCAAACTAAATTAAGTTGACGCTTTAGTGCACATGCGGATAGTTTGTATACGTCATTTTAAAATGGTCATAGCAACGTAAGCACCAACAACAAAAGCTAGGTTTTTTTTTGTAGGTTCCATAGAAACAATAAGGCTAACTTTAAAAAAATCCCGGATAGAACGTTTTTCGAACACGCATCCGTCGTCTCTTCACGGCTGTTTGATGGCTCCCTACCCATTCAAATCAACCGCGTGACATTGAAACCCAAGCAGCACCTCACCTAGATTGGACAGATGACTGACAGGAACCAAGTTCAGCTGGACAACCTCCACTTAGAGGAGCTGTTAGAACTCCTCCCTGAACATCTCAAGGAGGAACTGCTTAACACCGTCAACTGCTGCCTGGTGCGTGGACACTATACTAGCGCCAACCTCAGGCTCATCTAGGCTTGTTTTCCGATCACAGGCAGGTCGGGCTTCAAACATCTGACCAGTGTAGTGAGTTGTTTTACCTAAATGGTTTCCCACTCACCATCCACGCGAATTCAGGTACATTTCCTCTAAGATTTTTACATTCATGACCCCTACCTGGTCGTTATTAAATGCGTTTATCCTGGACGGGCAGTAAGACGTGATGGGAAAAAATAGACGAACACGTTATATTGACATTAATAAAAGATGTAAAAAATTAAATTAAAGACACCTAAAACAGAAATAAATAGATAAAAATTACAACATTCCTCTTAATTTTGATGAAATTGACACCATCATTCCGTCAACCGTGATAGCTGCTGAGCAGACCGTGTGGTGAATAAATACTAAACAATAGCTTTTAGAATTTCTCAGAATTATTTGTCAGATTTTTACCACTAACTTCTTGCTTGGCCATTAGAAAGTATTTCAACTTATGGATAAATTCGAATAGTATGCCAAATTTTGGCTTTCCTTAATATATTTTTAAAATTCCCCAATCCACTAGCGAAAACCGTTCAATTACTAAAGCGCCAAAAGTGTATGCAGACCACAAAGCAGGCGCGTATGACGGGTTGCGTCACAGTCATATGTAAGGTTACTCGGCAACTTGAAACGGTTCAGTTGGCGCGCCATGGGTTTCAGAGGACAGGAGCGGTCGCCTTACACTTTCCAAAGGTACTACACCGGGCAGTCAAACTGAAGTTATAGATGATAAACTAAATGCTCGTAGCTATAACTAGAATCATTTTTATTCCAATAATTCATTCGAATATGTTTAGGTAGCCTCAGCGGACAAACTATCTAAGGTAGGGACAAACTAGATCACTGGTGACGATTAAGTCAAGGTTCAAACCTCGACCGGGTTTATAAGGGTGTGGTTTTCCCAAATTTGATTAATTACTTTGGTTTTAGCAACCCTTCTACACTATAATGTGGGTGCATTTCTTATAAACTACCTTCCTCGTCTTTGTACCTTAGATTAAGTTATGACTTATCACTCCCATACCACGCATTAAATCTATAGCCAATGTATTTAGCATTCTTCACACTTCTACCTTTAATGACGTCACGCCGAGAGCCGCGTATAAATTTAGGAGAAATTACGCATGTGCACAGGTTCGAATAATGTCACAACATAGAGAAAGGTCGATCACGTCCAATACAAGCGCAAATATTTGGCATAGGGCTTTCTAGAAATAGTAAGTATATTTAGTAATCTTTGGTTTAGTGGTCAAGAGTTCCTGGCTACATATTCAGAATTCTAGGGTTCAACCCCCAGCGCTTACAGATTTTTTATGTGAAGTAGTGGGTCTGTAACAGGGTCAAATCATCCTTGTGAGGAAAATCAAGGAGCTATTTGAATTAAGTAGAAACTCCGGTCTAGAAAACTGATATTAACGGCCAGAGGGTTTATTGTGTTGACCCCATGACATCCTCTATCTGCAAATGATGACAATAACTTCGTTAACACGTGGCGACTACTTGGTCGGTATAGCTCGTTTGCGGGCTGATGCCAGGGAGTTTTTTTTGGTAGGTGTACTTTGACAGGTTTTTTTTTACAAAGTTCGATGTATTAAAATAGTGTGAGATAGCCATCTTGTTTTATCAAATTTCACACTCTTTCCTCTATAATTTGGGATTAAAATATTATTTTTAAGGATATCATACATAAGGATTATATTTAATCTCCCTGAGCAGATTTCTTATTGAGGATCTTTTAATAAATAATAAATTTATAATATCCATTTCTAGGGAAACGTTTATTTTTAATCATTACTTACTTAGGCCTAATCAATGACATTAAAACTCTAAAGTTAATTGCCGCACTTACAAAAGTATGCCACCTATCCCTATCTTGAGCTAATTCCATCCAGTCCACCTCATTACACCATCTCTATTTAAGTTCCAATCTAATGTTATCCTCTCATCTGCTTCTAGGTCTTCCCATTGGTCTCTTCCCATTATGTTTATCAATCAATACTCTGAACACGGCTCTAGAATCTCCCATGTCCTGCCCATCGTAATCTATTGGACTTTATTATCTTATCTATGTCTTGTGATGAGCATAGGGTATGTAGCTCATCATTATGTAACCTCTTTTACTCCCCAGTATCCTCATCCCTTTAAGCACTCAATATCTCCCCCAAGCACCTTGTTTTCGAACACCTAAATTTGTTTTCGACACATAATATAAGAGACCACGCTTTACTCTCATAGAGAACCCGTAAAAAAATATGGTTTTGTATATTCTGAGTTGTACATTCCTTGATAGATGGCGAGATTACATTAACTGACTGAGTAATAGCATACATTTACCGACTATACTAGTTTCCTAATTTCCAATCTAATATCGCTATTGCTGGTCAAATTGTTCACCATAGCAAAGATTGGATAATTTTGGCGTTATTAAATAATTATATATTTTGAGATGTGAAATGTCACACCTCAATATTAACAAAGTATTACTATATCAGAGAGGAAAGTGAGATTGCAACTGTTCACAAGAACCATGGACAATTAGTGGCTGACCATAGTTTAGTATTGTATTGTATTGTATGTTGTTCTTTCCAGCTGAAGAACTCGTTTGTGGGCGCCACCGCTGCCGCCTCTCGGTCGCCCCGCCCCACCACCTCCAGGGGAGGAACTCCACAGATGGCACCGCCCCCCACCAACACAAAGAAGGTAGCACTACAGTTATACTCATATATTATTTATGTTTGTTCATATCTTTCTCGCCGTCCAGTATAACTATATACTTACACTAATGGCGTATGGATGAGGAAGGTAGAATTTAGAAGGAATACATCCGCATTTGCTTGGAGGGTGAACAGTGAAACGATATTGCTAAANATTGCTAAAAAAAAAAAAAACTAGTGAGTTTCAGCTCTCAAGGGAGAGGACTCAATGTTGGGTACGCAACCGAAGGGCATCAGTCAGTCTCATCTTGTTTAGATTTTCGGTGATGGGAAGGTCGAGGTTTGAGTCTCAACCGGGTGTATTGAGATGTTTTTATTCCTATATGGTATTCCCCCCTCTATCAATGCAATTGCAAACACATTTTTTTTCTAGCACCACATCTTGCTACCTGAACGGGTTGTACGCATGTGTACTAGTTACGCTAATAATTATTAAGAGAGTTAAATTTTATTGAATAAGTATACCCTGATTTGCGTGGAAGAAGAGCGTAAAACCATTTAGAAAAAAAAAACTACCCTCAGTACAATCCACTGAGATTCGAATTCCGATTTCTCCGTCTTCGGCAATCCAGGCTATCGCGAGAGTGACGCCGTAGACCATGCGGCCACCGAAGCAGGAACATTTCTTCTAACTTCTAGTTTTCTTACCTACCCAATCAATGCAACTGACGGATAATACGACTCGAGGAACGGAAGGTATGGGGGAGGTGGAGAGAAGAAAAACAAACAAAAAACAATGGAGCGTGGTCAGTAAGACTTCGAAAACTTATTCATAACTTAAAAAGTGGCGGCCCCGGCTATGATCGTAGCCATTCTACGGTACTCTCCCCAGCCACGTGGATCAGGACCGCATCCGCCCCCAAGAAGTTGGTATTACGTCACCCGGGCGTCTCTGCTCCGCGAACGATCGGTGAAGCCGAACCAGCGTGTAGCTACTAGTAGCGTTCTGTCAGTTCAGTTTGCCCTTCCTTGGTGCACGAGAGGATAACCACGAACCACGATATGGTGCAAGGAGGTTGGTGGACACCATATTTTCACCGGTATTTTCCATTTCCCAGAAATGTTTTTAAAAAGGGAAACAAGTATGGGAGTGTCATACTATTTGCAGCTGGGAGAATTAAATGTACAGCTAAATATTTTTATTTAAAATAGAATAGTTTCCTATCTAGTTTGCCTACTGATATAACTAATCACCATTTAGCTGTTCACTGCCATACTAAGTATTTGGCCTGATTTTTTTTTTCTAATGCAACCTACAAGTTTTGGGGCACACAACTTCATTTAGTGGCCATTTCAATAAGTTTATTACAGTGTTATAAAATAATCGACAGCAAATAAGTAATTATTTTCAGATACCTTTTAGATAATTACTATAGTGTTGATTCATCCATGTTCCTTGTCCTTGAATTTTATTAATTTATATTAGATTTATCTCGTATCAAACTAAGGGACCTGAAGTGTTGACATTTTTTTAACACATGATTCGTACATTTCCAGGACGTTTCAATATCCGACGTGTTTCATTGATTCAATGAAATCTATAAAGACCTTAATTCTTTGCCAGTGTATTTCTAAATATGTACCCTTAGTTTAGCCTGAAGGGTAAGAAACAGCCTTATCTTCCACGTTTCAGTTGTGGTGCAGCTTATAAGACAGGACCATAATGCAGTCCGTCAAGGCAACAGTCTCTGGCGGATTATACTATAGTCCTATCTTATGAACCACACCATAGTGCAAAAGTGCAAGGTAAGCTTGTTACCTTTCAGGGTAAACTAAGGATAGATTTTGTATTTGTGAACATTTTCAGAAATCTACATTTGGGGAAGTCTTCCAATCGTCATTTCAAGAATCCTCCCAAATTTTATCTTAAGGTCCACGTTCAAAGAGTTCCCCAGTCAGTTGAATATGACCAGGAATGTCAAGACCCCTGTTGTATAATTATGCTGTATGACGTTTCAGAAATCAGTGACAGGCGCCACCCGCTCAGCAGCTGGCCCCCGGGCCGCCTCTCGCCCCTCAGGGCCACGCACAACCGGCCCGGTAACACGCGACGACCTCGTGGAGTGCCAGGTGTGCTCTAGGAGGTTCGCCACAGACCGCATCCAGCAGCACGAGGAGATCTGCGCACGTACCGGTCAGAAAAAGCGTAAGGTGTTCGACCCTGTAAAGGCGAGAGTGAAGGGCACAGAGGCAGAAGCATACATCAGGAAGATCAAGTCCTCGCAGCC
>CABFWB010004760.1:17213-37855 GCA_902151455.1 Timema bartmani | reverse complement strand
CCACGTTAAACTGTAGGTCCTCCATTTCATCTCACAATCACCCTACCATTGCACATTAGCGTAAGTATGTATTATTATTATTATTAATATTATTAATATTATTATTAATATTATTAATATTATTATTAGCACCGCGTCTTACCACCCGTTCGGGTTGTACGCACTTACGCTGATGTGCAATGGTAGGGTGATTGTGAGATGAAATGGAGGACCTACAGTTTAACGTGGAATCCGAACCACGGTGAGGCCTGGCATTCCTCACATTCACAAATTGTGATTAATACACATCTTGTGAGAGGTGAAGGAAGGGTCTGGCAATCAGATAAATCTGTGCCGGGACCGAGGATTGAACCCCGGACCCTCAGCACAGAAGTCTGACACCTTACCCCTAGACCACCAGGTTACCGTAAGTATTTACAACCCGAATGGTTAGTAAGACGCGGTGCTAATAATAGTAATAATAATAATAATAATAATAATAGTAGCACTGTACAATAAATAATATTAAAACGCATTTCTTTATATCTCTCGTGTATAGCATCCATTTCAGAACTGACAACTTGATAAAACAAAGACGATAAGGGTAGTGAGGTAGCGATAAAAACCTAATTAATTCTCACTGCTATTATAACCATACAGTAATACAGTTTACTATCATATCGACTGCCTGGACAACTTTTGTCACAATTGCTATTGTTTTAGATGTATAATTAACTACTTGAAGAATTAATATTACCTTGGAGGAGCAGTTTGATAAGAATTTCATTCAACATATATATATATATATATATAAAGCATGTTTAGTTTTTTGGTATTATTTGTGTGTGAGCCAAGTTAGGGCCTTAAACATGTTACGTTGGTCCGGTAGAGTAGCGGTTGTTACGGGCGCCAGCAGTGGTATTGGCCGTTCCATAGCAGAGGAACTTGTTAAGAAAGGACTACAAGTTGTGGGGCTAGACAGGCAGGAGGTGCTATATGCATATTATTTACAATAAGATATAGCTTTAATATAAACCTATATTGGACTTTTTTTTTTGTTAAGGTGGTAGTATAGGAGACGCGAGAAAAAGATAAATTGTTTTAGAGTTTTTTTTTGTATCAAAACAATTTTTTTTGGTTAAAATAAATAAAATATTTAATCTGTTTTTTTTTCTAATGCCGCTATACTCATGACAGATATTCAAGAACTGTTTATATCACAATGAGAAGAAAGTTAAACTCTATATTTCAAATGGAGCATTATTTCATTTATTTTGGCCAGAAATGTGTTTTGCTATATCAAAACTGCAAACACACTGAACTTTTCTCGCGTCCCTTACACTCTCACCTCAAGGGCCCTGACTACCATTTTAATTTTAATATATTAATGGTTTTGACACCTTAGCTCAGTCGATAGCATGTCTGTATACTGAAGGTCTCGGGTTTGATTACCGGCATGGCCTAAAAAATTTATCAGTGGAAAAATGTGGATTTACTTTTCATAATAATGAATTAACGGTCGGGGGCTGGATGTTGTGTCTGTTCCATATGCAATTTGGGAGTCCATATTGTGGGTAGTAAGTGGAGCGAAATCTCTGGTAGGGCGCTTCCCCAGGTGGCGTGGAGGGGGATGTCCGTCCCCACTGGGGCTCTCGCCGATCTGGGAACTATTAGATCCAGAGCGTGGTGGGACACCCAGCGGGGCAGGGTACCGGGGGCGTAATATACCCGGGTGGGGGACCAACTAGTAGGTTAGGTATAGGAAAGAAGGACAAATAGGACTTTTAGATTTAGGTTCTTATTCTAAATTTATTATTATTATTGTATTAAAAACAAGAAAGAACATTGCTAAAAGATGTAATGTTAATTCAAGATGTAGACCTAGATCCCGAGCTACATGCTAGGAATCGGGATAAATAATGTAAATAAATAAATAAATATGCAAGTTGGGTTATAAGTCTTGTGCTGATATAATCAGTGGATTCAAAAAGTGTAAGTTAAATACCTCAAATAAATAAAATAAAATAAAATACTTTAATAAGGCCAGGGAAGGTTCTGTGTATTCAGATTGAAAAAAGTCGAACTTATTAATAAAAGAAAAAGCAACTCCCGCTTAGATTATAATGAAATGGTTTAAATCGAGCAGAATCTAGGATCTGATTATATCTTGGCTTGGCTTCTAAAATAGCGAACGATCGGTTTAAATTGAGCAGAATCGAGGCTCTAATCAAGAGCTTGGCTTCTAAAATAGCGAACGATCGGTTTAAATTGAGCAGAATTGAGTCTCTAATCAAGAGCTTGGCTTCTAAAATAGCGAACGATCGGTTTAAATTGAGCAGAATTGAGGCTCTAATCAAGAGCTTGGCTTCTAAAATAGCGAACGATCGGTTTAATTTGAGCAGAATCGAGGCTCTAATCAAGAGCTTGGCTCCTAAAATAGCGAACGATCGGTTTAAATTGAGCAGAATTTAGTCTCTAATCAAGAGCTTAGCTTCTAAAATAGCGAACGATCTTGAAAAAAGTTCTAACTTTGCCTAAACCAAACAGATCCTCAAATTAAAAGGTCATACCTGAGATAAATCGAATTTCTAATCAAGAAATCTCAGACTCAAATAAAAATTATGAACTGGAGCCGAGTTGAGCTAATAATACATACAAGTAGATACTTGTCAGCTGTCAACAAATGAGCACTTCAGTTTTAATCTCAGCTGCCCATCATGGCTTTGGTCATTTGAGGATAATATTTTACAGTTTCTTTAAGTAATCAGTTTAGAGTAAACCGATAGTTTTTGAGATATAAGCCCATTTATATTATGGGGTCCTTTTGTCAATTGAAATTGATTGTTATGCTCTATGGTGGCCAGATATGTTTCTTTTGTCTCAATGTTTCTGTAACAGTGTATATTATATTTCAATATCGAGGTTTTTTTTTAGTAAATGTTTCTGTATTAAGGTAAAAGAGATAGATATAATTTGTGCGGTTCACCATACAAATTATTTTATTTTGAAACACCAATTATTTAAAATTATTTTTAAAATTGACAACGCCAACTCAAGTGTAATGGGTCCTAGGAACAAAATATGTAAAGTGAAAATATATTTCAATTTTAATTTTTAATTTTTTTATTTCCAAAATATTCATAAAGTTTTTTTATGGCAGTACAAATATTAATAGATTTGGATGTATAGCAATGGACGTAACTATTATGTAGGCCTAACTAATATACATAGAGTTTGAAATAGTTTAAATACTTTTTCGATGATAAATTGATTTTAATTCGGTAATAACCCACTTCGATGGCCGCATGGCCTAACGCGCTACTCTTGCAGTAGACTAAACTGTCGATGACGGGGAGATAGAGGTTCGAATTTCAGTCGGGTGTACTAAAAGTTTAAATAAAAAACAGTTTTTCACTCTACCTCCACGCAATTGCGGGTACACCTCCCATAAATATAGCCTTCCTAGTCCCTATACACCGTTAGCGTAACTAATACATAGATGTTTAACAAGAACGGTGCTATGTGCTAAAAACAATACAAATATTTGTAATACCATTTCAGCCTCCAGAAGAGAACGTGGAATGCACCCCCGGTACTTTCCATCACATCAAGTGTGACATTTCCAATGATGAAGAAATTATGGCCGCCTTTGAATGGCTCAGAAATAACAGAAATGGTTTAGACATTCTGGTTAATTGTGCAGGAGTGGGGACAAGTTGTAAGATCATTGGTAAAACTCTTCCTTAATAATATTAATAAATTATTATTATTATTATTAGCACCGCGTCTTACTACCCGTTCGGGTTATACGCACTTACGCTAATGTGCAATGGTAGGGTGATTGTGAGATGAAATGGAGGACCTACAGTTTAACGTGGAATCCGAACCACGGTGGAGGCCTGGCATTCCTCACATTCACAAGTTGTGATTAATACACATCTTATCAGAGGTGAAGGAAGGGTTTGGCAATCAGTTAAATCTGTGCCGGGACCGAGGATTGAACCCCGGACCCTCAGCACAGAAGTCTGACACCTTACCCCTAGACCACCAGGTCACCAATATTAATAAAAAATGAAATAAATAATTCATTTTAGACGCTTAACATTACTATATGAAACCGCCAGTCTAGCGAAACGAAAACTGACTTTTCTTTTACAGCTAGTAACGACCCGTTTCGGTGGCCGCATGGTCTAAGGCGTCTATTTCGCAATAGACTAGACTGCCGAAGATGGGGAGATAAAGGTTCTAATCCCGGTTGGGTGCACTGAGGGTGGTTTTTACTAAATTGTTTCCCGCTCTCTTACTACACGCAAATGCGGGTACAATTCTTTTAAACTCAACCTTCCTCATCCATGGCACATTAGCATAATTAGCACATAAGCGTATAGCCCTAACGGGTAGTAAGACGCGGTGCTAAGAAAACCCACTAATAAAGAGTACCTCTTTACAAGAATCGCTGATGTTTTCCAAACCTAGTAAATGTTTTTCTCATGGTAACTAGACATTTACTTTTCTCTTTCGCTCTCCTCCCAACCAAAAGGCGATTTTGAGGAAAAGGATGAATAAAATATATTGTAGTCCCCCACCCCATAATCACACCTGTTATACAAGTTCTGCCTAGTGGTGAAACATGGAACTAATTTTTAAATTCCAATCAATCATATATACCCGTGGTTCTCAAGTGTGTTTAGATTGTACTCCTTGGCCATGTATAAAAGCTTAATGTACCCTCCCAAGATAAAAAAAAAATCCAAATGACGGGATTTAGAAAATATGACCGCTTGGTAGATTATTGGGGAGAAATATGGGTTGTCAAAATATTTTAAATGTGACAAAGCTAGTTAGAGAAAATCCTACTCTTATTGAGAATTGTTATGGTCAGTTAAAAAAACATAATTTGGCTGTAAAAAGTTTTATACATTTTCTTCACAAATTCGTTCAAAAATAAAGAAAAAATAAACATAAACACAATATTTTCAAATAAAAGTTTTTAACTGTAATTCTGGAGCTGATATATTATGAATCCCCAAGTTTTTCTGTGAGAGGGATGTGTCTGCATGGCTTGGCACAACTTTTTGATTTTTGGTTGTCCAGTTGAAACTTTCAAGTGATGGTCCGGCTCCAAATTTAGACTATTGCAGTACTTATTTTTTAGGTACTCTATGGATTAAAAACCCTACTCACAGAGAGATGTTTTTGAGAAAGTCATAATAAACTGCTAATGTAGAAGATGTCAAGTAGAGGGTTGAAACTTCTCACAAATCGATCTCCTACTGAAAGCAAATACGGGGGAAAGAGGGATGGAAATAACAAGATAACGGTAACTGCCAACAATTAGGGTTTTCCCTAAATCCCCTGTTATTTTGCCAACTTTCCCTTGATAGCTCCTCGCGTACCCCCTGAAAGGTGGCCACGTACCCCAGTTTGAGAACCACTGATATAAACTTTAGTAGGATTTCTAGCGTATTCTTTATGTACACATCCAACGTTTCAAGTTCTTTACTAAACTTTAGGGAATACCACATACAAAAAGTATAATTACATACTTTTTTGCTTAGCCCATATTTACGTTGTTTATAAAATTCACTGATGTTTATTAAAAACTCTGAGGAAATGATTTAGTTTAGTGATTATGCGTGTAAGGTAAGTTTAAATATTAAAATTTCGGCTTTGAGGTGCACACGTTTGGGCATAGGGTTAATTCATTTTTAGAATTTTCTTTTAAAATATAAGAGACTTTATACGATTAGTTTTGGATTTTTTTTTTTGCAATGAGACTCTTCTTACCCCCCTTTTAAGATAATTAATTTTGAAATTATCATTTTTTTTCCACCGGCGTGTTTGAGATGTTTCAAACCTTCCTGATAAATTTAAATCTTTTATTACATTAAGTAGTTTTTTTCACTAAGTTTTAAAATTTTCTAAAAACCCCCAGTGTCTCTCCATTTCACCAGCCCCCAAATATCTATTAATGATTTATTTATTTAGAGTAGTCATTTCTAGCTAAATTTAAATTTATATCTCACCTAAAAGTGTTATTTTCTGTTAATATCTCCTCCCCAACTATTCAGAGAGTCCCATTTTAAAATTTGAAATTGTCAATTTATTTGGGGGATTATTCGAAATAGTTCCGTAACCTTTTTTTCAAGATTAAGTTTCATATCACCTTGTAAGTAGTTGTTTGTATAAGTTTTGAAAGTTTTGAACTTCCAACATGGAAATCTCAACTTTTAAGACATCTTGTTTAATTATTTGGAGTGGTACCTTTATCTACTTGCCAAATTTAAGTTATCTACGTTCGATAATAGGTTTTTCCTTTCAATATACCCCTAATATCTCCCAATTCCCGATGCTCCATTTTGAAATCTTCCATTTTTAGACTTTTCTGATTGTAGGAGAGGTTTCCCTTTATCTGCTTGCCAAATTTCAGATTTCTAGGACGTTTAAAAGTGTTCGAATAAATGTGGAAGGAATTTTGAATTGAGGAAGGATATCTTTCCAATGAGAAACAAATCCTATATAAAAAAATAAAGATTAAATTTATTATTGTCAATAAATAAATTAATTATACTTACTTAGTTAAAATTAATTAATTTTATTAAAAATATATACAGGATGTTTGGAAACTTATAGCCCAAAATGCACATATAGCTTGTTTGGATTAAAAGTATTACAAAATCCCTATACACTTACATCCGGAAACCTACGCTAATACAATTAAATTGTGTCCAGAGTTTCAGCGTGTAGCACCGGAATAGCAAAGCTGTTCAAGCATGTGTGTAAAACAAGTTGCATAGGAGTTAGGCACACGTCACTGCGCATGTAATAATAGCAATAACTTTCTGTGTTGTAGGACCATTAATGATGACCCTCAGAATATATTCACATTTCTAAATGGACTGGTATGTTGTTTACTATTAATTGTGGTATTATATCGTGCGGTGCTCCAAGATATAGTGTTTAGTACTGTGCGCCTAGTTCTTATGCAACTTGTTGTACACGCATGCTTGAACAGCTTTGCTCTCCCAGTGCTGTACACCTAAACTTTGGACACAATTTAATGGTATTAGCATAGCTTCTCGGATGTAGGTGTATAGGGATTTTATAATACTTTTAGTTCAAACAAGCTATATGTGTGCAGTTTGGGCTATGAGTTTCTGAACATTCTGTATAATCGCCGGTGGCGGACGGTAATGGGGGCGGGAGAAAGTGAACCAACTCGCAGTGTGGAGGGGCAATTCTATTCTTGTGGAGATGTTATGTTAACCTTATGGAAGAAATTGGTTCAAAACATCCACTTAAACTGTTATTGACATATAATTAAAACTTCACACTTATTTTTCTATGAAGGGGGATGTAAATCAACAGTGTTTAATGCCCAAAGTGAAGTAATTAGTAAAGGACCCAAAACTCCCCTGTTCGGACCATGTGTCCAACCAAGAAGGTAATGAATAAAAATCCGTACTATAGTGAAATCTTTTAATAGCGGAAATCTTGCGGGATCGAAAAAGTGTTCGTTACCAAGAAATGTCCTCTATTTGGAAAAATAATTTAATGTAGTTAAAAACAAACAAACATAGGGTACTATTTGATCATAATTTAATCTACCTGAACCTATATACCATGGATACTAACTATAACAATCTGATAATTGTATTGTGCAGTATTGTTTGCGGGGTAATTATGAATACATATCGTAAGTAACCTATTCTACAGATTGCATTAAACACAGAACAATACGCAAATAAAATGAAATGAGAACGATAGGCCTTCTGCACTGTAGGGCTTTAAGTGTGCATAAGTACGGACTAGATTGATGGAACAACCCTAGCTGAAGACTCTGAAGGGGAGGAAGGTACGGCATTGAAGTAGTGAACCTAGGACACAGACAAATAATATATCCAGACACTCAACCTCCAGGTTAAAATTGTTGCGCTCCTTTTAACAGCTTGAGTCCTTCACCGCTAGGATCGCTGTCGTTAGTCCTATCATCACCCAGCAGTGACACTAGCGAAGCCCAGTGTTGAAGGACTCAAGCTGGTAAAAGGAGCGCAGCGAAACCCCCGTAAGGTTGAGCGTCTGTTTCTTACTTGTCTGTGCCCGCGGGAATTAATAAATATAATATTTTATAAACTTCCTCCAGAGGGGGAACGAGGGACTTCTAACACTTATCGCAAGACAATGGCACGCCTGCCATGACATTCCTCCTGTAAAATACTGATCATGGATGGACAAATGTTTTTAATTTCTGTCCTATTTATAAATTTCTATCCATTTATAAGTGTCGATGTCCGTTATTGGGAAAGTGTTGCACCGCAAGAGGCAATATTATTCCGCCGGCGAAATTTAAACTGTCCAATATAAAGAAGATTCAGATTTGTCCGTTTAGGGAGATTTCACTGTAATACAAAACACGCAGATTATTGACATGGATAAACAGTTACATTGCTATATATGATGTAGGTCTATGTTTAGGAAAACTTGGGCTGTTGTATGTTTCAGAAAACAATACAAGCGTACTTCGCAATATTATGGATGTGAACGTCATTGGTTTGAGTATTTGTACCAGAGAAGCTGTCAAGTCTATGAGAGAGAGGGGAGTAGATGATGGACACATCATAAACATTAACAGGTAACATCTCATTTTATAAAGAGCTACAATTATTAATAAATTCATCAATATAGTCACTTCCAAAGGTTAAAGAACACAAACATGTTTTTGTATGGTTGTATAAATGAACATAACTTAAGGTTTATAAACATTTAAAATATATTTAACATGTTTGATATGTTTTTCAGTTGGATCAATGATAGCATCATGAACTTTCAAAAATTATTCTACTCATTTTGACAAGCTGCCATACGAGGATGTGACACATTTTTACAGTAATTGCTCAAATTGTGGTAATGTCTTCTCAAAGCTTGTATTTATTCTTAGGTTTGAAGAGGGAAGTACGGGCACTAATAATGGCCCGACAGCTTCAATCCCAACAATGGCTTACTAAGAAATATGTACGCTTAATTTAACTATTTACCATTAAATAAATGGTACGGTGCACCGCACAGACTTTCTTCCACTTTTACTTTCTCTCTATCTTACAGGTAGAGAAAGTATGGTGATCGTCAAAAAAATCGAACTCGAGATTTTGATGAATTTTGACGTTTCATGACTTCCTGAATCCGAAAAAGTGGTTTTTGAATTTCTTTCTGTCTGTCTGTCTGTCTGTCTGTCTGTCTGTACCTCCAACTAGAGCCTAAACTATTTTACCGATTGAGCTGAAACTTGATATCTAGGGTTTTCATAGGGTTGCCCCGAGGGGTTTTTGGAATTGGATATCTACCCCTAAAATTAAGGGTAGTTTACTGAAGGGAAAAAAGAGAAAAAGTCGATTTTCTCAAAATCGGCTCTAACGATTTTGATTAAATTTCATTTATGAACATTAATAAATATTCCAAACAAAATGGCTACTCTCAATATTTCGGCAAAATGGCTTTAAGGGCTCCGGTCTGATGCGTAAATTAACATTTTTTATAATAGCTCCGAAACTATTTGAGATATGAAATTACTTAGCATTACAAATATGTATATATATTTATAATACAAATATTTTATTCGAAACATATTTTTATAAAATCAATAATTTTCAATCTATACGCAATTATATATATATTTTTAGCTTTTTGGACATTAAAGCTTAAGTATTGCGATCGTAAAAAAAACTAACCTGAAATGTTGATGGATTTCGACGTCTCATGACCCCCCGAACCCTAAAAAATAGTCTTTGCAATGCCGTCTGTCTGTGTGTCTATTAAAACTTAAAATTAAGGGTAGTTTACTGAAGGGCAAAAAGAGAAAAAGTCGATTTTCTCAAAATCGGCTCTAACGATTTTGATTAAATTTCATTTATGAACATTAATAAATATTCCAAACAAAATGGCTACTCTCAATATTTCGGCAAAATGGCTTTAAGGGCTCCGGTCTGATGCGTAAATTAACATTTTTTATAATAGCTCCGAAACTATTTGAGATATGAAATTACTTAGCATTACAAATATGTATATATATTTATAATACAAATATTTTATTCGAAACATATTTTTATAAAATCAATAATTTTCAATCTATACGCAATTATATATATATTTTTAACTTTTTGGACATTAAAGCTTAAGTATTGCGATCGTAAAAAAAACTAACCTGAAATGTTGATGGATGTCGACGTCTCATGACCCCCCGAACCCTAAAAAATAGTCTTTGCAATGCCGTCTGTCTGTGTGTCTATTAAAACTTAAAATTAAGGGTAGTTTACTGAAGGGCAAAAAGAGAAAAAGTCGATTTTCTCAAAATCGGCTCTAACGATTTTGATTAAATTTCATTTATAAACATTAATAAATATTCCAAACAAAATGGCTACCCTCAATATTTCGGCAAAATGGCTTTAAGGGCTCCGGTCTGATGCGTAAATTAACATTTTTTATAATAGCTCCGAAACTATTTGAGATATGAAATTACTTAGCATTACAAATATGTATATATATTTATAATACAGATATTTTATCCGAAACATATTTTTATAAAATCAATAACTTTCAATCTATACGCAATTATATGAATTTTTTTAACTTTTTGGACATTAAAGTTTAAGTATTGCGACCGTAAAAAAAAACTAACCTGAAATGTTGATGGATGTCGACGTCTCATGACCCCCCGAACCCTAAAAAATAGTCTTTGCAATGCCGTCTGTCTGTGTGTCTATAAAAACTTAAAATTAAGGGTAGTTTACTGAAGGGCGAAAAGAGAAAAATTTGGTTTTCTCAAAATCTGCTCAAACGATTTTGATTAAAATTCGTATCTAGGCGTTGATTAAGATTATAAATAAACTGGCTATTTTCATTTTCCTATGAAAATGATTTTTAGGGTACTTTACAGAAGCGTTAATTTCCGTATCTCCACAACTATTTGAGAAACTAAACAACTTATCATTGCAAAATTGTAGGACTATTAGAAATAAAAAACTTTTATTTGACATATATTTTTATAAAAGCAACAGTTTCTGAGATATTTGCAAATATATTAATACAATTTTGTGAGCTTTAGTTGTAAACATATACTACTTAAGTCTTAACGCAATAATTCTCCAATGCCATAGAGTAATTAAATATAAGTATCTAAAAAAGTATGTTATTTTTCCTTAAAGCTCTTAGGAGAAATGTTTGCATAGCAATGATCTATCTCCATTTTAGACTCAATAGTCAATATTTACATTTTTTATTGGTCAAAATGTATAAATGAATAATTAAATATCAATGCGATGACTTGAAGATCTGCAACACCTTATAAAATGTTAAAACTTTAACCAGAAATCGAAATTTTAATACGAAGTGTTGACCCTTGTGGAAGACATTAAACTGTTTGAAATGTTCTTAGGTGGACAAAGATGCGCCTCTTTTCTCATTGATTCTATATCATTGTATATTATTTTATGCGTGTTCTTATGTGTAGTGGTGATGATACAATGTACATTATTCCGTTCAGAAATCTTACGAGTTTATAGAAAGAGAGAGAAAGTCTGTGCGGTGCGCCGTACCATTTATTTTATCTTAAAATAGACATTTACTACAAATTCGTGAGATTTGTGAAACGAAATAATAGGTCTATACATTGTTGTAGAAAGACTACGTCAAAGATCATAAAGGAAATAATATACACCGTTACTTACTCTATGGCATTAGGAGCTAGGAACACTGTTATTAAAAAAATATGAGAAAACCCAAATATCTTTGTCCACCAAAGACCATAAGAATCAAATTCATCTCTAAAGACCTGAATTTAAAAATATATACATTTTTGCTTATAGCTCATAAATTATTGGTTTTATACAAATATATTTCAAATAAAATATCTTTATATTTAATAGTAACTACAACTTTAATATGATAAGTTAGTTCGTATCTCAAATAGTTGCTGAGAAATTAAGAAAATTGGAAAATATCCCCCATGTAAATACTCTCAAAGTCACTTTCATGAGAAAATTAGATTTCCCATCTTGTCAATAACGATAAACAGTGTCTAGATATGAAATTTAATCAAAATATTTGGATCAAATTGTGAGAAATTCGACTTTTTCCCTTTTTTACCCTTTCAGTAAAATACCCTTAATTTTACGGTTAGTTATCTAATTACAAAAACACCTTGGGGAGACCTTTTGAAAACCCCAAATACCAAGTCTTAGTCCAATCCGTAAAATAATTTCGGCTTTAGCCCATTGTACATAGAGATGGCATTGCGAAAACAACTTTTTGAGTTTCAGGGGGTCATGAAACGTCGACATTTATCAAAATATTGATTTCAAATTTTTGGACGATCACAATACTTTATCCCTAAGGTGTTGAGAGAAAGTAAAAATATACATATGTATTCACAGATATTCTTGTAATTTATTTAAATATCTTTACTAGGATCGAAATCATTACTTTAATAATATGATGCCATCAGGAGTTTTTTTTAAACAATAAAACGCCTATCAAGCTTGGATATCCCTCTTGGCGCAGACTCTGAAAAACTCCACTCCACATCTTCTTTTAGTTTACCTAAAGTAGCTGTAACATATATTTCAATATTTGTAATCTTTAGTTAATTTTTAAGCAAATACATCTTGGTAAAGTACGAAGAAATTTAAAAAGGATTTTTCAATCAGTTAAACGTCGTGTAAAAATATTCCCATTTGTTTATAAATAATAATAATAATAATGTGTGTGTGTTTGAGTGTGAGATAAACTAAAGTTCATTAATACATACTAACTTGACGTTTTAAAATGTAGACCCTACTAATATTTGTTATTTAAAAAAAATACTCTAAGGCCATTCCATACGTTTCCTTGAATTTCTTTAAGTGCGTTTTGATAATTATTTAAAATATTTTTTTTTTCAGGTATCACAAAAGTATGGGTCCTAAATGCGATATGCTATGAATTTATCTATGCTCTTGAATATTTGTTGGATATTATATATTATAGGCCCAATTTACTTAATATATGATTTTATAATTTAGGTTAAATACTCATAATTAAAAAAGTAGGAATCAAAAAATCTGCTATAAACTGCTATATTCCATATGGAACCATTAAATATTATCACAAGATTGGAAGGAAAGGTATTATGATACCCATTTCTTAAAAGGGGGATAAAACAAAGTGTATTAATTATAGAGGTATCTCACTACTACCAACATACTATAAACAATTTCTAACACAATTTTAATAAGATTGACGCCATATGTTGAGAAAATAATTGGGGTTTATCAGTGTAGATTTCGACGAAACAGATCAACAATGAATCAGAGTTGTACTATTCAGCAAATATTTAAAAAATAAAATGGGAATACAACATGACGGATCATAAATATACGTAGATTTTAAAACGTCCAACGATTCAGTTAAACGAAACAAATTATATGGAGATTTAGCTAGGTCTATCCAAAAAAGCTTGTCAAGTTAATTGGGGTATGTCTGACTGATACGCGTGGCTGGGTAGGGGTTTGATGTCATTTATAAGACACTCTCGAAATACATAATGGATTGAAACAGGGAGGAATCTTACCAATTACTTTTTAATTTAGCTTTAGAATATGCTATTAGGGTAGGTAATGCAATAGAGCAGGGAAGGGTGAAATTAAACGGAATAATGGAGCTATTAGGATAAGCAAATGATTTAGCTTTGTTAGGCAGTAATAAGGAATCTGTTGCAATAAATACAGAAATGTCACTAGAGGCAAGTTAGGAAATATGTTTAGAAGTGAACGCCGAGAAAGACTAATTATATGATCACAGAAAGAACACATTTTGGGGAAGATAATTTAGAGATTACAGCGAACAACATATCATTTGACAAGGTCAATGAGTTTAAAGATCTAGGAACAATTTTAACTAGCAAAAACTATGTTAGATTTGAAATCAGGAAAATAATACAGTCGGGGGATGTTTGTGGTACTAATTGGTCAGTAAGTTATTGTTATCTTGCCTGCCTTCAAGGAATGTAAAACTCAGAATATACGAAACAATATTTTTACCGGTGGTTTTCTATGGGTATTAAACGTGATCTCTTAACTTATATGACGAAAAAAATTAGGTTTTTCGGAAACAAGGTGGTTTTGAAGATATTTGGTCCAAAAAGGAATGAGTCTACTGGGGAGTGGGGGAGGTTATATAATGATGATCTACATACCCTGTACTCGTCACAAGATATTGTTAGGCTAGCCAATTTTCGTAGATTACGGTGGGCAGGACATGCAGCACTAATGGGAAAATCTAGACCCGTGTTCATGGTTCTGATTGGCAAATCCAATGGGAAGAGACCAATGGGAGAACCTAGACGCAGATAGGAGGATAAAATTAGAATGGACCCCTAATAGAGATGGAGTGTAATGGATGGAACTAGCCCAATTAGGGTTAAGTGGTGTACTTTTGTAAGTACTGCAATGAACTTTTGAGTTCCAAGTGCCATAGAGTAAGTAAGGCACCAGAAAAATAATTGTTGCCAGGGGCGTACTCTTGTGGTAGACTTTTAGAGTAAGTATACTCAAACTTTCTACTTTATGGTTTGTAAAAATAAAATAAAAATAAAATGTTAATATTATATTTATCATAATTATTATCATCATTACAATAAACTGTTTGCAGCCTGTTGCTTAGTTAGTTTAGTAAAACGCCTCCATCTTCCTCCTTTCAACATGTTTCCTCCTTTAATATCTTCCATTCTTATCTTCCCTCTTTCACATTTTCTGTTATCTGCTCCTCCCATAAAATTCTTGGCCTCCCTTGTTGTCTTTTTCCTACATACTCAATATATATCATTCTTTTTGCCATTCTCTTATTTTACATCCTCATTACATGGCCATACCATCTCAACCTTGCTTCCTCTAGCTCTCATGTACTCCCTGTGTCCCCACTCTTTCCTGTAGAGCTTCATTCCTAATCCTTTTTCTCCTGTTGACATTCAACACGCTCCTCACAAATTAATTCCCATGGACCCCTACGCTATTGTAAGTTTAAAATAAAATCGCAAACTGATATAAATTCCTCTTGTACAGATAACATATCATTTTTCTCTTCATTTGAAACTCGCCATTATTTGTCCACTTTTCTTTTTCTCCTAGTTTTCATCATTCCTTTATGATTCTTATCCCTGTACCCTTACACCAGAAACACCGTTATTCAACTCGTGAAAAGTAATTCTCAAAGAGTTGCCAAATTGAAGGAATATTTATATAATGGGGTTAACATATTACTTGATAACGATTGTAATAATATTATGCATTTACAGTTAAACAATGGGTGACCTGGTGGTCTAGGGGTAAGGTGTCAGACTTTTGTGCTGGGGCTCCGGGGTTCAATCCTCGGTACCGGCACAGATTTATCTGATTGCCAAACCCTTCATTCACCTCTGACAAGACGTGTATTAATCACAACTTGTGAATGTGAGGAATGCCAGGCCTCCACCGTGGTTGGGATTCCACGTTAAACTGTAGGTCCTCCATTTCATCTCACAATCACCCTACCATTGCACATTAGCGTAAGTGCGTATAACCCGAACGGGTAGTAAGACGCGGTAATAATAATAATAATAATAATAATACAGCTAAACAATAGGCCTACTTCACTAGTAAATATTTTTGTTTAGCACTGCGTCTTATTATACGTTTGGATTGTACGCCTTATAAGGGTTTATTTATTAAATTTATATTCAATATTAAAATTTTTTTATTTTTGGAATAAAAAACGTTACTCTCGTGTTGGACTGGCAAATCCCGGTCGGGTCTAGTGAGAGTGTTATTTTTTTTTTCTAAATTGTTTCCCACTATCCTTCCACGCAAATGCAGGTAGATTACCTCTAAAATGAATCCTTCATCATCCCTACCCTATTAGAATAATTATCCTATCATATATGCGTATAATATGAACAGGTAGTAAGACAGGGTGATAGAAGAAATATCCTCTTGAAAGATTCTGACAGTTAAGAGAGGGGAAAAGGGGTAGATAGAAAACAGGTAGGGAAAAGGGTTAGATAGAAAACAGGTAGGGAAAAGGGTTAGGCTTGGTTTATATTCATGCATAATTCATAATTAATAGCGAATAATGTATAGTGTATAGTGCGCAAGAAGTTGAAATACATTATTTTAAATGATGGCGTCTATAATCGATTTATAGTGAATAGTGACATAGTTCACAGTGCATAAAGTTGATTTAACTTTAACTTTTCTTATACGTTATGCACGAGTTGTGAAACGATATTCTCGCAAGATAAATCTAGCCAATAGGATTTATGGAAAACATAATTCGATATTTTTCAAATATTATTTTATAAGTTAGAAGTTGGTCGCCATATTGGGCTTTAATTATCGTTAAATAGTTTTATATTGTGATTTTAACTTGAAAATGAGTGAAAATGAAAGTCACAACTGTACTCTAGCCTCATTTCATTCAACCACTAAACCAGATTGTCCTCAAATGAAGATAAATAATTCAAACATACTATTAAATATAGAAGGATGGGTTCTATAAAATTCATTTACCCGTGATGATAAAAAGCCAGAAATGCAATTCTAGATGGTCTGCCATTAAATGCTAAATATATAAATTCAGATTAATACTATTTAGTAAACAGTACCAATATTTATCTCTCAGATTATAATACAGCTAGTAAAATTGGCGTGTTAAAGGGAACAAGGATATTATATTTGTGAGTATGTAAATTATTTTGAAGACCAATGATTGAAATATCCATAGAAGTAGTATCCTTAAAATCCCACGCGCGCAAGGAGATCACCTCTCAAACAAATGACTATCGTTATGAATGTCTTATTCACTACGTTACATTATAAACCTTAGTAATTTTCATATGAATTGTGCACTATACACTATGCGCTATTCACTATTAGTTATGAGTTATGCATGAATATAAACTAAGCCTTAGATAGAAAATATCTATATTAAAACTATTCAAGCACGAAACACCTTGTGCTTCTACCTGAGCTAAAAACGTTGACCAGCTTTAATTTTAAATCAGAAAGATAATACTCCAAAATCTAAAGAAAATATTCAATTAAGTAATATATATTTAAATCAAATATGAATAAAATATTTTTATACAGGCATACAATAAGAACTGTTCCCCTTACTAAACAAAGTATATTGCAAGTATTTATTTTTAAAAAAATGCAAATATTTAAACGAAAATTCTGGAATTATTGTTGATTTTGCCTTTTGGACACAATAATTTTGCGTTTCTAAGATTTTTTTTTTTTAAGTTTTGAATCTGAAGACATTTATTATTGTACTGTGCACATTCAAATGATTTTAGAGTTTATTTTTAGTTTCAATCTAGTTCTAAAATGAAAGGAGAAGAATTAACATATTTACTGTTTAGAGTGCCATCAAAAACTCTGTCATATCTCTACGCACAAAAACTCAATGATTAAAATATTTGCCAAATGGTCGGATATAATCAATATAGCGGGTGATTTTGAAATAGGGTGCCGAAACGGAATAGGCGGAAGATGGTGCTATAGTGACAATCTTGTTATAAGAAACACATGGTCGGCGATGTTCCTGTAAGGCACCACGGAACTTCAAACATTTGAAGTGTTGCCTAAAATCAAGGCAACTTTACTCTCATACCAGTGGCGCTACTGTTAGATGATGGTATTGTCACTATCGATAAGTCGAGCTTAATCCAACATTGTTACTGCGAGCATGCCTCACTACACCTGTAAACAAGTTGCCTGTCAGCTAGCCCTCTGAATGTGTAATATTCCACCACTGTTACGCTCTTGTATGGCAAGTAGACTGTTGCCTGTGTAGTGGGGCGTTCTCGCAATAATCATGCGACCTTGGGTTGAATGGGACACGACGTTTCGATAGTGCCAATACCACAATATTAGTGGTAGTGCCGCTAACATGCGAGAAAATTTGCCTAGACCTTTTATTCAACACTTCAAATATTCGAAGTTTCATAGCATCCTATGTGGACAATGTCCCACATGGGCTACTCATGTCAATATATTCATAACAACACATGAATTACACACGTCCATTACAGACTATGTCTTAAAATATGAGTGACAATTGACCCTGAGCAAGAGATGAATCCTGGATAGCTTACTGGGAGTACATTAGCATATAATCCAAGTGTACCTGTTTCCATCCCTATGTCCAGATATAATTTACCAATTTATAAATGTAATATATAAGGTGATTTAGAAGTAAGATGATTGTTTCTATAGTTTAAGTATGATTATTTTCTTCACCATTGATGGGAACAAATGAGAAACAAAATACATTAAAAATAAAGATGTTGTATACAGTGTCTAAGAATTGTGTTGTAGTGTTGCTGGGCATTACATTCCAAACGTTCTAAATATCCACTTATATTCAGCCTCCAAGCACGCTGTGACCGTATTGACTGAGGGTCTACGTAGAGAGCTGGTGGCACTCAACTCTCACATCAGAGTCACGGTGAGTTCTATAAGAGACTGACTGAGGGTCTGTGTAGAGAACTGGTCCAACTCAACTCTCATATCAGAGTCACGGTGAGTTCTATAAGAGACTGACTGAAGGTCTGTGTAGATTACTGGTCCAACTCAACTCTCACATCAGAGTCACGGTGAGTTCTATAAGAGACTGACTGAGGGCCTGTGTAGAGAACTGGTCCAACTAAACTCTCACATCAGAGTCACGGTGAGTTCTATAAGAGACTGACAACACTTACTGAGGGTTTTAGTTTGGAACATTCACTTCACGGCACTTGCATAAAAATCACGATTATTCTGCTGAAATATTTAATCTATTCTGTTTTTCTCTCAAAGTCAGCGAAATCTCCTTTCTGTACGCACTTTTCTTTATTGCTCGTTTTGTTTACCCCCTTTTTTGGTGGGGTGTTCATCCCTCTCAAACGTTCTTTGACAGTGGGACAATCAAAAACATTAGTGATCCTTATACGTAGTTTAATTACTTAATAATTTCTCATGTTTTGTGGAGCTGTGATCAAACCCCATTATGACTTTACTTTATTAAATGCAAACAATCAGTCTAATTAAACAAACAAAAAATCCCTTTTACATCCTTACACTTTTAGTTTTATTACTCGAATAGTGTAGATAATAAATTAAATAAAGTTGGGGTTTTTAGGAATCTGGAATTCGTAATGGAATTCTATCGCTAAGCAAATAATTATTACTTTCATTATCAATTATCTTTCCACCACTATTTTATTCGAAATCTATAATAATCACTCTAGTTGAATTTATTAATTTTCTGGTGAAATGTGTCTCTCTGTAATGTGTGGAACTGCTCTTCTTGCAACCCTCCGCCCCCCACACCTAGATGTGGCCCTACTTATTAAGAAAGGGTTGTGGAGCACAAGGACCTGTTATTTTCAAATGTCAATTACATGGCATTGTGATGTTAATGCAATGGGACTTTGTATCGATGTTATATTGTGATAAGCCTAAACAGCCGCTGTGGTGGCCACATGGTCTAAGGCATAGGCCTTCAACCTTTTGTATGTCCAAGGACAAAAGTCTCTCTCTGTCTCTTGTTGTCTCGTGGGCCGCAATACTGTACCCACAATATTAGGGTTGAATAAATATTAAAATATTTGTATTAGCTCATTCTTATACAACTATACTCACACTAGGGATAAGTAGTTCTCATATAATATACAGTATGCTCTCTGTTTTTTTCCTATTTTTAGATTTTTCTTAACAGGAGGTAGTGCGATTTATCTGGTCTACTAGAGTTGTCATTTGCGGTTTCAAAGTACATTAGTATAAAAACGCAATATATTTCTTAGCGAAAAAAGCAAAAATAATTTATAAAATAACGTAAAATACGCAAATAAAATATATATTTTTTTTTTTTTTATTATGTAGAGTATTAGTGGGTATTTGCCATTTTTTTATCTTGAAGTAATTTTATATTTTTCATGAGCCATAGGGCCGGAAATAATATTACCACGGGCCACGGGTTGAAAAGCCCTGGTCTAAGGCATCACTCTTGTTTACTAGACTGCCAATGACGAGGAGATCGAGGTTCAATTCCGGGAGGGTGTATTGAGGGTGGTTTTCCCTAAATGGTTTTTTTAACTCTACTTCCACGCAAATGCGGGTACACTTACTCTAAATTAAGCCTTTCTCAACCATATCAGATTAGAGTAATCAGTCCATTGGCATACAACCCGAACGGGTGGTAAGACGCGGTGCTAAATAAAAATAAATGGTACGGCGCACCGCACAGACTTTCTCTCTCTTTCTATAAACTCGTAAGATTTCTGAACGGAATAATGTACATTGTATCATCACCACTCCACATAAGAACACGCATAAAATAATATACAATGATATATAATCAATGAGAAAAGAGGCGCATCTTTGTTCACCTAAGAGCATTTCAAACAGTTTAATGTCTTCCACAAGGGTCAACACTTCGTATTAAAATTTCGATTCTGGTTAAAGTTTTAACATTTTATAAGGTGTTGCAGATCTTCAAGTCATCGCATTGATATTTAATTATTCATTTATACATTTTGACCAATAAAAAATGTAAATATTGACTATTGAGTCTAAAATGGAGATAGATCATTGCTATGCAAACATTTCTCCTAAGAG